>CM060415.1:189834869-190097869 GCA_030545235.1 Helianthus tuberosus
AGAAGAAGAGATAATTCAAAGGAGAGAAGATTGTTTGCTATGTGTTTCGGTGTGTCTCTGCTGTAGGGGTGTCCACCTATTTATACTGCAGATCTGAAGTCAAAACTGAAAAACGAATTAAATGGGAGAATTAAACTGCATTAAACGTCTTCAATGCACTTTAATTCGTCATTTAATTCTCAGTCAAAACCGTTGACTCGCCAGTTTCAAATGCTGAAGTGTAACTGCACTGGCATTATCTGCTGGAAGCTTCTTCGCGCGCGCGCAAGACAGACATGTGTGCGCTCGCCCTTCTAGCTCATGTGCGCGCACGTCTTGCACACTCATGCGCGCGTGAACCATTTTGGCTCAACTTCCATGCGCGCGTGCGCCACGCTGGCTCAACTTCATGCGCGCCTGCGCGCGTGCGTCACGTCACATGTGAGCCTATACGAGCACACCACGCAGTCGCGCCGTATTGGCTCACTTTGGTGCGCCGCGCACGTCACATCAAGGCCCATGCGCCAGTGCGCGCCAACCTGCACATGTACACGCGCGCGGACGCGCTAGACTGCCACGTCATGCGCCATTGCGCAGACCCATCTGGGCCATGTGCCTCATACCCGCGCGCCTGCATGCCACGTCACCAACCACCTAGTCCTTGCAGCCCTTGTGCTCCACCACGCGCACGTGGTCAAAAATACAAAGGCGGCTCTCAAGCGGCTCGCGGCGAATGCGAGCGTGCAAAGTGCAAAGTGCGCCACATGGCGCCTCATCGCCCACGCCACGCTCGCGCGCGAGTCAGGGTGCACCATTCGCGAGTACACTTAGTGTGTGCTTCCATGTAACAATAAGGATGGAGAGTTCCCACTTAAATACCCCTTTAAGTTTCATATCTCCTTCTATGTGGGACAAGGTGCCACTTTCCCACTTTTTCAGCATTTTATGTTTGAAACACCAAACTTTAAGCATCGATATCTCATTCATCTTAGCTCCGTTTTGGACTTGGTTTAGTTCGTTGCGAAGCTCTTCCAACGTAGAACACAAACCCACAAATAAATATATAAAACCCGCTCATTTTCTTATATTTATTTCTAGTCCAAAATAGGAAAAAAATCATTTTCCTATATTTGTGAAAAATGCTATTTCCACATATTTCCAACAAGAATATATGCATCATGATTCATGCATCCAATTATTTAGACAACTATAAAGTTGAACTTCCAACATTATTTTGTTAAGGATGTTTAATTAACAATTAACACAAATATAAACAATAAAGGGTACAAACTATTGAGTAGCTCTCTCACATACTAATTTTGTAATTGACATGTTTTAAATCAAATAATAATAGTGACATAAGTTTGGTATTGTGTTCGAATCCCATAACTAGTAGAGTTTACCATAACATTCAAGAAATAACAAAATTACAAACACATGAGCAAAAGAGGAAGAGGGAAAACAAACTACAAATATAATCGATAAAAAGAATACAATACACGATAGGAACCGAACAGAACCAATATCCATTCATTATATTGGAAATTTAAAAAGATAGATTGTTGATCAGTTCTGTTTTAGGCATAATGGAAAACATGAATAACATACCTGAATGCATCAGCTCAGGCCAGCAGAGAATCCAGATGGAGACGTAGCAATAGTGTTTGACATGATTGTCAGCTTGGTCTGGTTCCTCCTTAGGGTGCAATCTAATGATGGTGATGATGAAAACCGAATAGGGTGTTCGGTTGAGGAGAGGGAGGCCGATTTGATGTTATTAGAATTAGGTTATGTGTCTAACCTTAGAACCTATACATAAGTCTCCTTATATATGCACCCAAGAGGAAACCCTAATTAGTTAATAAGGGTAATAAGGCCCATCAACAATTACCAACTAATTAATTAATAGGTTGTTATATATTTTGATCTATATAATGTAAATGATTATAATGGCTACTAGATTAAATATAAAATAATATATATTTAATCTTACATTCTCCCACTTAGCCGAGTAATCATTTACTATGAGTATTAGATAAGCCTGATCAGGAGTTAACACTCATTTTAGCCTTAAACAAGAACTATAGCAGAGAAATACAGCCGTTGAATCATTATGCGACTCAGGACCCCCATTAGTCATACTATAGCCTTAATTTAAAACCTAATCGTTATGATCAAAATACGCATAAGCCCTTTGTTTGATTTATAACTTTATTTGTCTATATGCCATTATGCCGGCTTGACATATTCTTAGAGACATACAAAAACAAACTGATGAGGAAAATTAACTAATAGTTAGTCATTCATAGTACGATATGCAATTGCACCTGACCATTAATTAACACCTGTCTATGAGCTCTCTTAATAAGACTTATGGGTAATAGCCCTTCAGTTATAGGATCCTTAAGCATATCATGAATGTATTCGATACAAAACTTAGTTTCCTCAATTTGTTCATAAACGAATAATTAATTGCGTACCGAAACTTAATGCAGCACCTCTTGAACTGTTACTGTTCAAGGAGTCATGGTAGCTGACTTTATCACACTAAGTCTTCAAAATAATAATTATATGGAGTTAATAAACTTATGAGTCAACTGATAAATTTCCAACAACATTTAGTGACTATATTATGTCGTTATAACTTAGGTTGTTATTATCAGTTTATTATGACTCCTCCATGAGATAGGTTTTGTCTGCTGACATGAAGATATACCCGACATTACATTTTGTCATATTTGAATATTACAAAGTTAGAGTAACCAACCGGTTTGAGTTCTCACTTCTTCAAAATAATAATTATATGGAGTTAATAAACTTATGAGTCCACTGCTAAATTTCCAACAACATTTAGTGACTCTATTATGTCGTTATAACTTAGGTTGTTATTATCAGTTTATTATGACTCCTCCATGAGATAGGTTTTGTCTGCTGACATGAAGATATACCCGACATTACATTTTGTCATATTTGAATATTACAAAGTTAGAGTAACCGACCGGTTTGAGTTCTCACTTCTTCTATAAATTATAGTCTCTCGTTTCTTTAAAGATATTGTAATACTCCATTAGATGCTTCACATTAATCTAGACATATCTAGTATGTTGCAATGTGAGTAATATCTAAACGAGTATAAACTTGAACTTTCATAAGGCTTAATGAAGCGTAAGGAAATAATCTCATTTATCCTATTATCCTCTAAAGGAGAGCAGTATTGTTTGTTACATATGTAAGGACACATTCAATGTTAAACTTATGGAACGGAACTAATGTCCCATTGAGTCTATCTCGGCATGTTATGATATCTATCACGTAAGAGATATCTTTGAGATCTATTATATCAAAGTTTGTGTTAACAATGCTTTGACTTATGTAACATATACTTGTCAAAAGAATGTCATCTATATAGACAAGTTTATTTTAGTTGCTCCCACTCATTTTGAGGTAGGTACATTAATCCACTTGATTCTTGATGAAAATAATTACTTTAAGTTTTCATCGCATTATGATGTTTGCACTAACCCGTACATGGATTTTATTGGCTTACAAATAAAGTGTTCTTTAACCTTTAGTTTGGAACTTTCAGATTGTTTTATGAACATGTAAATGTGTCAGCCAGTTTGTTAGGGAAAATTCTTTTAATGTTCATCTAATGTAGGTTTAAACTATTATAAGCTACTAGAACAATGATGATCCTCAAAGAAATCTTTTGATAATTTATCTCTTCTAAGTATAACCTTTGACAATCAATCATGCCTCTTAGTGTATTAACGTTTATATTAGGATTTGGTTTAGTTATGAACACTCTTAGATAATTCAATCAAATCCCAAACGTTATACGAACACATAAAATCAGTTTTACTAGAAAACAATTTTATTCCATTTAGAAGATTGATTGACACTAATGACTTAATTTGAAGAGATATGATCAGTATACATTTCCAAAAGCCATTTCAACTTCAGTTAGGGAGGTTATGTAATCATCAAAGTTTGTAGGCTTTTAAACCTAGATGACCTCCTGAGTTGATTATTAGGTTTATTAGATGTTTCAGTTTATGGAATAGCTCTTGGTTAGGTTGCTATCATTTTCAGGATTCTAAGTCTATAAGAGTTGGTGCAGTATGGTGTACACGAGGTGTAATCGGAGTTAAATTCAGAGTAAAATTTAATGAAACTCTTCCCCCTGCCTCTTGTATTCTTTGCAAGTCATGATAAGGACTTTGACTACTCCCACTGACCTTAGAAAACTTTAGGAACTCAGCATGCTTAGGGTCAATATTTAACGACCAACAAATTCTAATAGAGAAAACAAATTAATGACATCAGTCTTTGTAGTTTCTCTTGTTGAGGAGTATGTTAGTTTAGGTAAGAAATCTAAGTATGCCCACAATTAAGCAACAATGAAACTTTTGTAAGAGTAGCATTAGATTTTAAGGAGACAAGTTATGATAGAACAGTGTCAAGATGGAGCAGTGTCTTGTACAAGAGGTGTAAATTTAGGTAATGTCACTCCCCCACCTCTGGCAACTATTGCAAGTTATTATTAAGACACTTAATGCTCCCACTGATCTTTAATATCTCTAGAATGCTACAAGAGAAGTTTCAATGAGCTACGTGACGTGGGAACCTATCACATATACGTTAGACTTTATTTGATTTCTTTAATGTCCAGATATCATAAGAAACTTTAGGGACATATTTAATAGAAATCTTATTAAGTATATATATATGAATAGATTTGTTCTAAGACCATGGGCCATATGCTACAAAATTTAGATACAAGTTGATAGCCTTTTAAATGATAAATGAATTATGTCTGAATATTCCTTTTGGAATAAGTTCCACGAATGTCAATGAATGACTTATGATGGACCCATACTTATTCCTTAAGCCAAGTCATATTTTAGGGCTTTAACGTCATGATTTAAAATCACTTAGAATGAGATTAGATGAAAAAAACATTCTCATTAACCATGTCATGATTTCTCATGAATTTCGGTTATAATGGATGAAATTTATAAGTCTCATTTTCCTTTTGTCAAATTCTCATTTGCATGATGACAAAAGTTGTGAAAGTGTAAGGTATCATCTAGTTTTATCTTAGTAATGTTTCAATCCAGATATTTAGAACAAATAAGATGAGAGATTAAGGTAAGTGTGACTTTATGTTGACTATGCAAACCTCACAACCTTCATAACATTGCTTAATTATGATACTATATTCTGACTAATTTTCAGAATATATATAAGGTATCGAAAAACGTTGTTAGAAGACTGCTTATTATGGTTCTTATAGCCTTAACATTTAATTTTGTCACTAATTCTCATGTTAGTTATTTGTTAACTTCTGGTAAGGAAACGTTTAGAACTAGAGTCAACTAATCATGTGCTAATTGGAATATTAAAATTAGCAGACTGAAATATCTTTAGTAAGTGACTACCTAGTTAACTTATCCAACTGTTTTTCTGAATAATGGATAGTCTCGTTGCTTATGCCTAGTCTAATGGCATAATTATGCTGTGAGATTCTCCCTTGAAGAACCTTAGAGTTGGAATTTTGTACTTGTATTTTGACTATGGACCTTAGAACAATCCTCTTTTAAAGTTTAAGTGGTTGTAAGGTGAGTAACAATTTATTTTCCAGCTTCAAACATTTAATTCTTTGTACATATATTGCTTATCAACACACTCGTTATATTTTGGTACTTTTGAGTGTTATAGTTGATTTATAAGGCATCAAATTGCACAAGTGAAAATCTTAGTATGTAATGTACTGGAAAAATGTACTTATTTCCATGCGTAAGCCCTTAACTTTATGGGTCATGGTATTGTACATTATTATGTATTCACATATACCACTTAGCTTTATAGTTTATAATTTTAAATGAAGGCATGCATCTTAGGAATTCTTGTAATTATTCCACAATAATAGATTAGTCTTAGGAAAGACTTAATCTGGAATAACTTTAGTGATAGCAATTATGTTAGAGAGTTCTTGATTATCATAAGAGACATCATGTTCGATTTATACTATTCATCATGCTCTAATTTTCTTCTGTAGTATCTTTATCAGAAGAAAGCAGTAGGATCATCATGTCTTAAGGGATAATCAAAGACTTAGGGGCTGTTTGGCTAAGCTTATTTTAGTGACTTATTTACTTTTTGAAAAGTTAAAAGGTGTTTGGGTTAGCTTATTATGTGAGAGGAATAAGTAAATAAGTCATTCCATTATGACTTATTTGCTTTTCAAATAAGCAAATAAGTAAATAAGTCAAAAAAATAAGCTTAGCCAAACAGCCCCTTAATTTAAGAGCTAATTCTTATAGAAACTTTAAATAAAGCAAAACATTGTAGGTTTAAGAATTAGAGTGGATGAGATATTGATTTATAGAAGAAAATTACAGTGAGTAAAATTTATGGGTACTAAAAAATAAGGCAGACAAAATGATCATAAGATTAATAAAGGATCATTATATGAAGAATTTGTGATATGTCTATTACTAACATCAAAATAATAGACTTAGTTAAATTCTACTTAAACGAAGACAAATCAGCTTTGGCCAGAAGTGTAATCATCTAAGCATGTATGCAAAGTAATCGTGTCAAATCAGCTTTGGCCAGAAATGAGACAATCACTTTAGTTATGCACTTGTTAAGAATGCTATACATGAATGAATTAAATCAGCTTTGGCCAGAAATTAAGACATTCACGTTTGTAATGCATACTCAACATGGCTTTTATTATACTTGAGCAATAAGTAGATGTATCAAATCAGCTTTGGCCAGAAGTGATACATCAAAAGCTCACCCAAGTTAAGCCATTTTGGTTTTGTAAAACATTATCTGATTCTGATTAATTAACTAATTATTACTAAACCAATTATTTAATAGCTAAATTTTAGTTCACATTAATCAGCATAATAAAGTAATGAGGTTGAGATTTCGAGTTAGTCTTAGGTTTCGAGTGAGATCTCGACTCAGTTATGAGATCTCGACTCAGTTATGAGGTCTCGAGTGATATCTCGAGTAAGGTCTCGACTCATCTTGAATCATTATGAGGTTTCGAGTCATTAGGGTCTCGAGTCGCAACCATCAGAATGCGAGTCACTAATGCCAGTCAAAACCTCAGTCGAAATCTCGAGGTCTCGAGTACTGAATTTTATGAGATCTCGACTCCATAATGAGGTTTCGAGTCGCAACCACCTGGTTGCGAGTCAAAATTTCAGTTGCAATCTCCTGCTATCCTCGTATTTTAATGATATTTCGAGTCAGTAACTGAGTCGGAACCTTGGTCTCGAGTTATAAAGATTGAAACCTTTATGATTTCGAGTCGCAACCTTGGTCTCGAGTCATGAAAGACTGAAAACCCTTATGATTTCGAGTCGAAATCTTATGGTCTCGAGTCGGAATCTTGGTCTCGACTCGTTAATGGTGATCTCAAACCTTATGTAAACAGCTGTTAGTGTGATAAGTTTGAAATTCGAATTTTAAGGGATTTGGTATATCTTGTTTCCTGTTTTAAAAGACATTTTATATTTATCCAATGATTTCGAAAATTATATCTAATAACATTAACATATTTTTCGAAATCTTAAGGGATAAAAATTAACCAAATACAGGAAAAACACCTTCTAATCCTTAATTAATTCCAAAATAAGGGAATTTATTCGAATTTCACTAAGAACATGAAGAACCCTAATATTAATAAAATCAAAATTCTGGAACCCGAAACCTGAATATTAAGGTTTTAAAACAGATTTCGGAACATTAAGGTTACTATTTGAGTTCGAGATAATTATAAAACATTCTTTTTCCCGAAAACAGTGATTTCGAGATACTTGGTCTCGAACAGGCTTTTAAATTTTATTAAGTTTTCAAAACTCTGTTTTCCAGATTTCAATCCCAGAATAATGGATACGAAAACAAAACTGATTTATCAACATATGCTCTGATACCACATGTTAATCAGTTCTGTTTTAGGCATAATGGAAAACATGAATAACATACCTGATTGCATCAGCACAGGCCAGCAGACACTAGTAGAAAAATAGTTTTTTAAGCGTTTTGTGAACGTATTTTGGGTGGTTCATCTTATAAAACCGCCCAGAATCTTTATTAATTTTTTTTATTATAAAACAGCCCAGAGTATATGTAAAAGCGCCCAAAAATCCTTTTTTATTATTTTTGATTGTTTATTGAATCACTTTTGGGCGGTTAACACTACAAAACCGCCTAGAATATGTGTAAAAGCGCCCAAAAAATGTTTTATCAATTTTTTATTGTTTACTTTAGGCGAATTTACAACAAACTACCTACGAATCTTACTCTCCACCTCCCACTTTCAAACAAAATATCATAATTAGGTGCCCCTAATTTCTTTTTCTCATCATTTTCTTTTTCTCTGTTCAATCATCCTCCATCAATATCAAGGTATAGTTACATATATTTATCATTCATATCTATACATGTATATATATTGTTGATTTATAATATAAATTGGTATTTAATAAACCAACCTTTAACCAGTTGGTAAATAATAATCCAACCTATAGAATTGGTATATAATAATCCTACCTATCAACATGTTGGTACTCAATGAACTTCCGTTAATTTTTTTTAACTGAAGTTAGTTTTTAAGTTTTATTTATTACACAAACAGTCCCTGTAGTTGTAATTTACTAGTTTTAACTATTTTATAAACCTCAAATCGAGGAAAAGGAGGATTTTCGAGTGGTTTTTTTGTTTCATAAAATAGTTAAAACTAGTAAATTACAACTACAGGGACTGTTTGTGTAATAAATAAAACTTAAAAACTAACTTCAGTTAAAAAAAATTAACGGAAGTTCATTGAGTACCAACATATTGATAGGTAGGATTATTATATACCAATTCTGTAGGTTGGATTATTATTTACCAACTGGTTAAAGGTTGGTTTATTAAATACCAATTTTCCTATATTAATTGGTTATATTTTTGTTATTTGTAGATATAACTGAATTATTCTGACCTTTTTTGTTCTTCATTCAAAGAAGTAAAGGTAAAAAAAAAAGTTATATTCATGTATTCTATTTTTATAAGATTATTTATATGCATGTACTATGGGTGTTCATGGTTTGGTTTAAAACCGTGAAACCACCCAAACTGTGAAACCAAACCGTTAGTAGCGGTCTGGTTTTAAATTTCAACAGTTTGGAATTTGATTTTCATAAACCGTTACTAACGATTTCGCTCACGAGTGACCTAAAAACCGTCAAAACCGGACCGTGAAGACCCCTAGTATGTTGGATATTTTTGTGCGAGTGTGTGCGCATATATGAATACCTATGCATTTGAAGATAACCTTGTAGAGTAAACCCTTCCAAAATTTATCTAATAGAGATAAATTTTGGATTGTCCCCGTTGGGACTGCTTTTTGAATATTCTATCTCATTAGGACATGTGTACATTTAGCGTGTTGACTATTTAAGGAAAGAATCGACAGTTGTTTCCCCTACTCCTTCGGGTTTGCGGTTTATCTGCATACTTCGGGAGTTAAGGGGAAACACTGCCGATTTTTTTCTTAAATAGTTAACTCGTTAAAATGTATACATATGAGATAGAATATTCAAAAAGTGGGTTAGGATCCACCGCCTTGGAGTACCTATTAACAACTTGTACATAAACTGAATATCACTTATTTGATTATTTTAATTTTCAGGTGGAAGATAGAGAATATTGGATGTACAAAAGTGGGCGTCCTTCTGAAATATATACGCAAGGCGCTTTTACTTTTCTTAGGGTTGCTGAAGCTCATCGAAGAAATGTTGGCTCTAAATGGATTTGGTGTCCTTGTATGATTTGTAAAACCTTTCAAAAAACCGAAAATATTAGAGATATAGAATATCATTTGCTTGCAAATGGTTTTATGCCTAGTTACACTTGTTGGTCAAAGCATGGGGAATCACGGGTTGATGGTGCCACGACATCGGTTAATTTAGACAATGAGGAATATGAAAATTTCCAATACGAGGACAATTTAAATGATGACGATTTAAATGAGGACATTTCAAATGATAACAATTTAGATGACATGTTTAATGATTTAGAGAATGATATCGGCGATAATGGAAAATTACAACAATTACTTGAAGATGCAGATAAACCATTATATAGTGGTTCTAATATTTCAAAACTTGAAGCTGTGTTAAAGTTGTTTAACTTGAAGGCAAAAAATAGATGGAGTGATACAAGTTTCATAGATCTATTAGTTGTTTTGCAAGACATTCTTCCAAAAGATAACGAGTTACCAATTTCGTTTTACCAAGCAAAAAAAATGATGAATCCAATGGGATTGGAAGTTGAAAGAATACATGCATGTCCGAATGATTGCATCTTGTATAGAAATGAGTACAAGAACAGTCATAAATGTGTTATGTGTGGTGAATCTAGGTACAAGCGAAAAAGTAAAACTGGTGAATACGATAACGATGTGACAAAAAATGGACCACCGGCTAAATTAATATGGTATTTTTCCAATTCTACCGAGACTAAAACGATTATTTTCAAACGAGAAAGAAGCAAAATTATTATGATGGCATTTAGACGAGCGTATAAATGATGGGAAATTAAGACATGTGGCAGATTCACTTCAATGGAAGAATTTTGATAGGAAATATCCAGAATTTAGTAATGAGGTTAGAAACATAAGGTTTAGGCTTAGTTCTGACGGAATCAATCCTTTCAGAAATGCTAGCAGTCGTCACAGTACGTGGCCGGTTCTTCTTTGCATTTATAATCTTCCACCATGGCTATGCATGAAACGAAAATACATAATGATGTCGTTGTTGATTCCGGGTCCGAAACAACCTGGTAATAAGATTGATGTTTATCTGTCCCCTTTGATCGATGATCTAAATTTTCTATGGAATACTGGTGCAAATGTGTATGATGCTTATAAGAAGGAATATTTTAGATTGAGTGCCATGATTTTTTGCACCATAAATGATTTCCTAGCGTATGGTAATTTGTCCGGATACACTACCAAAGTAGGGATGGCAATGGGTCGGGTTTGGGACGGGTTTAGGTAATCCCAAACCCAAACCCGGTTAGATAAGCTTGTCCCAAACCCGTCCCAAAACCCGTCGGGTTTCTAGCGGGTAAATACCCATCGGGTATCGGGTAAACCCGTTAATTTAAAAATATTACTCATTGGGTATACTCATCTCAAAACCCATTGGGTATCTATCGGGTAACTACTAATCGGTTACATTTTGTATTGTTATTATAAAAATATATATCAAATAACTAAAATGTATACGGAATAGAATACCTATATGTGTAAAAAATGGATGTATCATATATATACATATTAATAATATAAAAGAAATTATATCGGGTATACAATCGGGTAAACGGGTACACTTTATCGGGTAATTGGGTCGGGTAAACGGGTATATCACTAAATCCCAAACCCGTCCCAAACCCGCGAAAAAAATAAAAACAATTCCCAAACCCGTCCCAAACCCTATTAACCGGCCCCAAACTTGTCCCAAATGTGTCGGGATTTGGGTTTACCCATCGGGTTCGGGTTTGATTGCCATCCCTATACCAAAGGTGAAAAGGCTTGTCCAGTTTGTGAAGCCGATACAAGTTCGGTGTATTTAAAAAACTGCAAAAAGATGGTATACATGGGACACCGAAGATTCCTTCCGCTTGGTCATAGTTATCGGAATAACATGACGAAATTTAATGGAAATACCGAGACTGGAAAAGCAACGAAGAGTTTTGATGCATTTTCACGAGTTAAAAATCTAGATACTGTTTTGGGAAAAAGAACTCGTGTTGATAAAGATGGCATTTGGAAAAAAAGGTCAATCTTTTGGGACTTACCATATTGGAGGCATTTGCAAGTTAGACATTGTCTAGATGTTATGCATATTGAAAAGAATGTATGTGATAGCTTGATCGGCTTATTATTAGACATTCCTGGAAAAACTAAAGATGGTATCAATGCTCGTAAAGACATGGAAGAAATGGGTATACGTAAAGAGCTTGCCCCCCAAGAAAAAGGTAATTGTATTTATCTGCCACCTGCGTGTTATACAATGTCAAAGGCAGAGAAAACAAAGTTTTGTAATTGTTTACATGATATTAAAGTTCCATCTTACTATTCTGCAAACATTAAAAGGTTGGTGTCGTTGAAAGACCGTAAACTAATTGGTATGAAGTCTCATGATTGTCATGTTTTCAGTGGCGGATCCAGGATTTTTTTCCAGTGGGTTCATTGGTTTTAGATGCTCTAATTTCATATAACCGGACATAAAAAATTCGGGTCGGTTCGACGTGCGGGTCGGGTAAGTTTCATATAGCCGGACGTAAAAATTCCGGTCGGTGCAACTGAGTGGTGGTTCTTAAATCGTGGGGTTATCCTGACTTATGTTTAGGAGAATCAAGTTCTGAGCTTTTTTGAATTTTCTTAATCATGAATGAGTTTAACCATCATTAAGAATAGATACAATCTTCTTGAATAAAACAACAGTTTCCTCTGTTTGTACCACTATGTGTGTTTAATTGTACATGATCTTTGGGTTAAGATAACTGAATAAGAATTATGTGGCAACTTGAATGAACAAAGCTTACGCTACTAACAATCCATTTGCCATTAAGTTCATAAGATACATAACTAATTCGAAAAGCAAAAATCCAAAAAAAAAGAGATGTCTAAATTATGTAAAAGTTGGAGCTCATTACCTGGTTTCAAATGGGTGTGAGGGTAATTTAAAAAAACAATAAAAAAAGCTCCAAACAAGATTCGAACTTGTTATGGAAGCTCTATAAGGGGACAACTTACCCATTGCACTAGCCATCAATTTTACTAATGGGTTAATCCCCAAATGTTATTTATGGGTTCATCCTTTATTATTTAATAGCATTTCTATTAACAATTTAAAATCGAGTGGGTTCATGTGAACCCGTTGAACCCAGCCTAGATCCGCCCCTGCATGTTTTGATGACACATATGATTCCTATTGCTATCCGTGGATTGTTACCAGAGAGCACACGACACACAATCACAAAACTTTGTTTGTTTTTTAACATGATTCACTCAAAAGTTATTGATCCCGAGGAACTGGATGTATGGCAAAAAGAAATTATCATCACTCTATGTGAGCTAGAGATGTACTTCCCGCCGTCCTTTTTTTATGTCATGGTTCACCTGGTGATTCACATCGTTGGAGAAATCGAGGCTTGTGGTCCTGTATTTTTGCGTTATATGTACCCTTTTGAAAGATATATGGGTGTCTTAAAATCTTTTGTAAGAAATTATAATCGGCCTGATGGAAGTATTGTTACAGGATATGCTTACGAGGAGGTGATTGAATTTTGTACAAGTTATTTGGAAGATGTCAAAAGTATTGGTCACCCACAGTCTCGTCACTCCGGTAAACTTCAAGGGGTAGGAGGCGTTGGTATGAAAATATTGAACCCAAGTAAGGAAGATTTAGAACTTGCACATTTTTCTGTCTTAAATCATATGACTTGTCTTGCTCCGTATGTTAATGAACACTTGAAGTTAATACAATCAACCTACCCAAACAAGAGCAAAATGTGGCATGAAGTTAAGCATAACAAAGAGTTTTCTTCATGGATGAAAAAAAAGGTAACTGATGGTCAATCAATTGTTGAAACACTTGTGGAACAATTGGGGCAAGGTCCGGACTATAGAGTAAAATCTTACCAAGGGTATGACATCAATGGGTATACGTTTTACACAAAAGATCAAGACGAGAAAAGTACAATGCAGAATAGCGGGGTTACAGTGATAGCATCAACAAGTAGATACGATAGGACGAATCCTAATGTAAGGTTAGAAATCGCCAAAGAGTCTTATTACGGTGTCATCCAAGAAATCCGGGAGCTAAAATACAGCATTTACACTATTCCTGTGTTCAAATGCAAGTGGGTGAACAACAGTACAGGTGTTCAAGTTGACAAATATGGCTTTACACTTGTTGACCTTGCAACAAATGGCTATCCATCTGAACCATCTATTCTCGCTTCACATTGCACACAAGTGTTCTATGTAAATGAACCGAGTAAACCAAGATACCACATCGTATTACAAGGCAAACGACGTATCCTTGGTGTTGATAATGTCGTCGACGAGGAAGAATACGGCCATTTTGATGACCTACCGCCATTTTCTATTGGTATTCAACCGTTAGTTGAGCCAATTAGGGGCGCCACCTACTCACGATCCAACCACACTGATGGGATGTATGTTGACCCACCAAGTTAAACTCAATGATTAAGGTTTGATTTAGGATTTTGAATCAAGACGTGGAAGTGGACGTGGCTCAAGTATACGGGATAGAATAGTCAATTTTTCTAGGAATTTTTCGTTTAGTGACATTTCTTTGATCGATATTTTTATTTTTGTTGTTTGACGATCCCGTTGTAAAGCGCGAGTCCTAAATCGACTTAGTTATTTTTTTTCTTTATTTTAAGTTTTAGTCTAATTTTTGCGAGTTAACAAGCCGCAATGTGCATGCCTGGTTCAAGGTTGTTATGTCTACTTTTTGTTCGATTGAACAGTGCCGCTGCAAAGATCGTTACTTTTATAACTATGTTTTAACTATCTAAGAGCCATACTTGCTATATAATACTTTTATTGGTTTTAACTATAATAATGGTTATTTATTTAGGATTAATTGGAAGTTATTTATGACGTACTAGCAGAGTACATACATAACTTGTTGGAGTGCTTGGGCCTCCTCTGATTCTCCACACATAGGGGTGCTAAATGGGTTGGATTCGCGGGTTCAACTTGAAACTGACCTGAACCCGTTTAGACTAAACCTAAACCGCAAATTTCGTGTTAGGTTCGTGTCATGTTTTCAGGTCGTATCAAAAGTTCACACCCCTATCCACACATGTGTCTTTAAATTAAAACCTCACAATAAAATTTTACTTAATTTTTTTTATACTTTCCCAATAGTTCATTCATCCGATATTAATTTTTTTTTTTTGGAAATTACACTTTTAAAATTTTACTTTTAATATAATTTTCATATAAAATTATTGTATTCTCAGAATATATTTTCATAAAAATACCAAGTTATTTTCAAGCCAACCTTTTTTTAACGGCATAATAACATTTGTTGTTTCGATGTATTATCCAACGAAATAGACTAATTCATTTAATTTTTTTTTCAAGCCATCCTACACAGCTTTGGGAACATGAAGCCACCCTACACAATACCTTTGTGAACATGGAAAACCACCCCAACTATAACCTCTTTTTAAATTTCCTTCACTTAATATTTACTCTTCTTCTTCAAAGAAGTTCCTGACACATCTAAGGATCTTTTAAATGTTGTTCATCTTTGTATTCTCTTCTTAAAATCGAAATTTTAGTAAAATTAGTGCCCGCCAAAATCAAAATTTTAGCAAAACCCAGCCCGCTTAATCATAAAACCCAGCCCGCCCCACCCCTTGGAAACCTCCATCAAACCCTTGAAATAAACCTCCATCGACGAAACCTCCTTCTTTCTGGCCATTCATCTCCATCGCGCAGTTTCTACAGTGTACGTCTTCCCCTTTTTTCAGTAAGAACCCTAGTTTTTTTTTTTGTGTGCTTAAATCTTCAAATTTTTTGCAAGCTTTTAGTTAAAATTCACTATTTTTGAATATACATGTTTATGTTCATATTCTTTGAGAAGTAGTTAAAGTTGAATATATGTTAGATTTTGTTGAATGTGATTCCAAGTGTGGTGTCTTTATGTTGGATTTTGTGGGGTTTAAGAGTATCTTGTGGTCCCTTGATTCCATGTATGTTAATGTGAATTTGTCGATTATGTATTTGGGTTCTCCTTGTCCACTGTGATTAATAATATATTTCGTTTGACTTTAACTCTCCATATAGATAGATGAGGTGTTAAATATGACATATTATAATAAATTCACATGTGACCAACTGTACCCTTCTGTAAGTTGCATATTTGATATGTTATATATTTTTTTAGGCATTTAAGGTAGGCTGCCATCTTTGATATATGATGAGTTTGTATCCGCCCTTTTCTGGATATGTTTGATACATCTCCCTTTGAACTTGAACACTTCATTCTTGCGGCCTTGTACGTTCTATGATACAGCTGTTTATAGATTACTATTTGTGTACTGTTTTGTAAGTCTATTTGTCAAAAAAGTATGAGACCGATGTCTTTAGGTTCTAAAGGCAAAGGCACAAGGCGCTAATATCACGTACACGTGGCATTGCTATATGTACAACAAAACAAGTTCTATTTACAAGTAGATGCGTCTCACTCATTTGTTTTACATATTAACCTTTTTCATTAACAAAACAATTTATAATTTCTTTATCCCTTAGGTTGTTAAACTACTCATGAGTTTGTTAATTTTTTGTTGTTGTGTAATTTATCAAAGATGTCAAAGCGTGGGAAACGTGGGGCAGCCACATTTTCCAAGAAGGATTGTGAGTTCACAATTGAACTCAATCAGCTAATGCAGCCAATTGACAAAAATGCCAATGACTTCACTTCATGGTTAGGAGTGAAATTGAAAGCTGAATTTTCGTATCACATCCCGTCTAGTAAATTTGGAAAGGAAAAATGGGAAGAACTATGGCTAGATATCAAGGTATATAAATTTATATTTTGTTAGATATATGAATTATAATTGTTAATCTTTTGTTTTATAAATATGCAGAGACATTGGCATATTGGTAGCGAAGCTCCTAAAAAAATCATACTAAAAAATGCTAAAAAACGTCATACAAATTGGCGGAGTTACCTTACAACAAACTTCGTAAGGAAATGCTTAACTCCTTTTGAGACGTATAAGAATCTCGATTCAGAGCATTGGAAAGAATTCGTCACCCAAAGGAGTGGGAAGGAATTTGAGGTATATGTGAGTTACATATAATATTATGATTAATAACTAGTGTTATATATATGTAACTATAACATAATAACAATTTGTTTATTAATGTGAAGAAAAAAAGTCAAAAAGCAAGAGCAAGTGCGAAGGCAAACAAAAACCCAACTCGCTTAGGGCGCACCGGGTTTGCGGCTTTGAGTCCTCGCCTTGAGAAAATATGGTCGCAACTTGTACCTGTGTATTCTTTCCTTAAAAATGTTCAAGACTATCGCTCTAAAAGGTATATATTGTTAGTAGAGCAAAACGAAATCGGAAAACTAAGTTGTATTCACTATGTGCAAGCACGCGAGCAGAGTCAATTAAACTAGTAAGTAATGTTTATTTGTTTAATAATATATATTAATGTCAAATGTTCTAATAGTTGTATATATGTTTTGTAGGCTGTTTTCGAAAGAAAAATGATTGATGATGGTAGTTATTTTTCTAACAAGGAGGATCCACTAACCAGGTTACTAGGACCTGAGCACGGAGGCCGGTCGCGTACGATTTCTAATATTATAGGTAATTTTATTTGTGATATAATGATTGTATTATATAATAGCTAAATGTTCATATTTGACTTTATAATCTAGCTAATTGGACGTCATATACATTTAGATATTATTTTTAACATTATATTATGGTTAATAGCATCTGAACTTTATGTCTATAGCAGTAAATATAAAAACACAACTTGTTTTTTTATGTCTATAATTTGTTCTCAACATGTTTGAATATATGTTTTAGTCACTTGATTGGAATATTATTCCCATTTCATACTTAGGTGTTTATATTGATTACAGGACGTACACAGGTTCGGGATGGCTTGTTTCAAGGTGGTAGACAACATCAAGATAACATGCCTACCAATCAAACAAGAAGCTACAGTGGGTTGGACTCTAGCCTAATAGTTGTGGCGAGAATGATACATCTGGTGGATGTCATATTCAATATCCATTAGTTGAGGTGATTATATTTTTATGATGTTGTAATATACAAAATGGTTTATATATAATATTTCTTTTAAAAATGTAATGTCGTTTTGCAGGAGCCAACATTATGTGAATTGTTACACCCATCCCCTTCTAAAAGAGAACAAATAGTCGGGACGACGTATCTTCATCCTAGTCCTAGTAGGACTATACATACGGGACCTATGGCCGAGGGCTACTGTAACACCCGTTCTTATAAATCAAGGTTTAACGTATATTTTGCAAAAATAATCAAGTAATTAATGATTATATATACATCGGAAATACGGGTTTGTTAAAAACTTTTACAATTTAAGTGATATACATAATGTGATTTAAATCGCCGTTTAGAATAACGACAAAACAACGTTGCGGAAGCTTTGTTTAATGTGTGTTCGGTTCTTGCTCGATGCTCGATCTTCATCCGGGACTCTCGACATTCACCTGTGATCAAAACCAACTTAAAGGTCAGTTTTGATAATTAATTAAACTAATACAACGGGGAAATTAGGAAAATCCCACATGGATATCTTAAACCCAAAACAAAAACTCATTTCTGGCCTCCACCGTAACTTACGGTGGCACCGTAAGTTACGGTGGCCCCTGGTGTGACATGCCCCTACCGTAAATCAGTAGGGGGCTGCCGTAAGACCTTCAGCTCCACCGTAACTTACGGTGGCACCGTAAGTTACGGTGGCCCCTGCATTCCAGCTTTCCATTTTGCCGTTTTTGACACGAAAACTTTCGTATCTTTCAAACCGCTCGTCCGTTTAACCTACCGTTTCTTCCTACGTGTTTGTAATTTGAGTCTCCATCATATGGAGTTAAAATCTAACATCCGGTTTAACAAAATTTCAGACCTTTAAGTCTTTGGCTTATTACCCTTTTTGCCAACTTTTGACCCGTTCGTGATTTCATCATCAAACTTGTGTATTTGACCTTTATATCTCATATACTTCTTCAACTTAATGTGATCTACCATACTAGATTATAATCCCCGGTTTATTACACAAATTAAACCCGTTTTCGTTTGTATGCTTATTTTGACCCGTTAAGGGTATTTATGCACTAAGGTCCCATAACATCCCTTTTATACTTATCTTAAGGATTTAATCTACCAAAACACTTATTTCCAACAAACTTTAAAGGTCGTTTGCCCGTTTACCCAACAAGGGCATTTTAGTCAACTTTAGCCCCTCATTTACGACAAAGGGCATTTGCTACTTATTTGACCCAAAAAGTGTATGTTTAACCACAATCGTATTTATACGTACCTGGCTCGAGTCAACCTAGTGACCCGTTTCAACACCTTGCTTTTATTACCGATATTCTATGGCGATGCAATTATCCAAATTACTATTCGCTCCTGTAACACATGACTTGACCACCACATTAGTTGATTTTGTCAAATGATGTTATTCCCACCATTTGACCCGTTCGGTCTATATAACCCAACATTTTCATATGTAACAAAACATGGTTTTTAATTACCAATCACACATCCGAACCATTTCGGATTTTCTCACTAGATCCCTTTCTTTTTAAAGTCAATTTCCTATATTTTTAACCCATTCGGCTTATGCTATGGGTGTCCTTTGAAACTTATTTTACTTTAGTCAATACTTGACTAAATTTCCATTTTTACCCATTTTCCATTACTAGTTACGCTATAAGGTAACTTTAAGAAAACTCTTAAACTATTAACCAATTCATGACTAGTTTACCATTTTGCCTTTTTCACCATTAATCATGGTTTAAAAACGTTTCTATTCGTTCCAACCCAATTCGTTTTGTGTTGGAACCCATAATTCGAACCAAATCCTTTGTTGTATTTATCGCCTATAAAATAAACACGTATACTACAAGTAGGTGTAAGTTTTACTTACCTTGCATCCGAAACATGTTTTTACTTCTTATTTGCTTCGTTTGACCCGCTTCCTTTCCAAGCCTCCACCTAGCTTGTCAAGCGTCAAACTATCATCATAATTCGTAAGACGGTTAGTTTAGTCATAATCATTTATAACTATTCCATCCTACGGGTTTTATGTCGAATTTATCATTCGTCCATATCAAAATTATCATTCGATCTAATCATTGGTCGGTTTGACTTTTTTAAAAGTCAATTGACTTATCAACATATTCAAATGCACATTTGGTTCAATGAACTCACTTAGGCATATTTCATCCGAACTCTTAACGAAATCAAATTTTACATACTAACTAGTAGGCCGCGATTTCATTTAGGCGTTTCATATTACTGAAAATGGGCTGTTTTTCGTGACTTGTTTAACCTGTTTACAAGCCTTCAAAATTTATGATGTTTTTATGTGGCGTACCACTCGGAGGGTTAGAACTTGTGTTAAAATTTCAAGATCTAACTCTTTACCAAAAATTCGTAAAAATTCATCTACTAAGCTGCAATCAGATTCGTCACTTCTGACTGCAGCTTACAGAAAAATTCATTAAAAATTCCTCGTTTATCCGATTGACGAAATTCCAATTGGCAATTCTTCTAATCACTTAATACTTTCTACAGTAAGAATTTGAGATCATAACTCAATTCCTAAATTGAGTTATGACATTCGTAATGGGCTGCAAATTCTGCCAGAAAACGCAGCTTGAACCTTTGATACGGAAAAATTCATAAAACGCTCAATTTTCGTCGAAAAAATGCGATTCCAGTGGGGTTTTAAAGATATTTCCTGGAATTACATTTTAGACTCAAGAAACAAACGTTTTTATCACGTTTTGTCCATATTACAGCCAATACAAGTCGGCTGTAAATTCTGATCAAGAGCCGTTTGAATTCAGCTTTCAATTTAAGCATGTTCTTGACATCATAACACTATTTTAGCAATAAAAAACCCTAACAACAATCACCTTCAATGGTGTTCATGGCTTTTTACTAGAATTAGACACGATTTCAACATATCTTGTCTAGGGTTTACTCCTAAACACTACAATGTTCCTATTTCATCCATATAACAAGCATGCATCAACAAATTTCGAATTCCCCAAATTCATGAGAATTTCAAGTAGAGAATTTTTATAAAATTTTACATACCTTATGATCTCCTTGCAATGGGGATCATTAATCTATGCTCGATTTTCGTTTTGGACTTGATTTGATCCTTCAATTGATCAATTTTTGTGAGAGTTAGGGTTTGGTGAAGAACCCTTGTCGCCCTCCTGCTTCTTGTACGACCAGACACCTCAATTATGGGGTGTTTGGTTTTGTTTTCACTAATTTAGTAATATAAGTTTAAGTTTTGACAATATTAGTCCCTCATTTTTGTTTAACATAAGGTTTTGTTGTTTTAACCCTATTTAAGTTATTTTTAGACATGTAGTTAACTAGGTTATAATTTTTCCTAGTTATTCATCTTGTTTTAAAAAAAACCCGTTTTAGTTTAAGTCCCGTTAAATCTCGGCCCTTTTTTTATATATTTTGCTTTCTCAAAGTATTTCCCCTCCTTTTAATAAAGATTAGACTTTATTTATTTATTTATTTAAATCCTAATAATTTACCGGGTAACTTTTATCACTTACTGTATTTTACTTGTCGTGTAGTGTTAACGTGGTTTGATTACCAAACCCGTTTTCGGGGTGTTACAGCTACGTGAAAATCCAAGTAGTTGAAATCTATCAGTTGTACAAGAAAACGTCTCTTCCTGAACTTTCACGCTATGATGCACTTAAATATATAGGTGATGCTATTGGTTGGTTTATTCAGTGGCCACTTTCTTTGGTAAAGGTATTGTTGTATACAAATTATATAATAGTTTGTTTCTACTCTTAGTAAGACTTTTCTAATATGTTTGTTAAATTGTAGCTTTCAAGCACTGAAGCAACTTCTCAGAATCCAACATTGACGCAACCAGCTCAGGACAACACATGTTATCGGCCTGAGGTTAGGATCCTTGTTTGGTGTTGGGTCGGGTTTCTCGGGTCCGGGTAGTAGATAATTTATATTAATTTTGGTTTATATTATAACAATTTTAATGGCTCTTATAGTTGGAGGTTCCTATTGAACAAGACCGGTTCCTATTGAACAAGACCAAAGTCATGAATGTTATCAAATTGATGCCACTATGATTGAAAGTTTTGGTGATGAGGTAATCATGTACTAATAATATGTTTTATAACTCTCTTTCTCTCTTTCTCTCAATATGTATCTATGTGCGTGTATATTTATATAAAAGAATCAGTGTAGTAATAAGTTGTTTTTTTTAACTAATGTAGTTTCTATTTGGTGCACATGATGTTTCCACTCAACATGATGTTGACGGATCAGAAGAGGAACTGGAAGAGATGGCATTCAAAAACTGATATATCATACGTATATATGTATTGGTTTTTTTCTGAAAATTTGTTTTTCAAATAATGTAGTTTTCCCAGCATGAGGTTCTTGTTGAACAACCTCAAGCTCCTACATTGTCAAAACTTGAACAAGACATAAAAACCGCCTTGTGGAATATTGAGAATTTGCGCCCTCAAAGTATGATTTCATTGGCTACACGATTAACAAAACACTATGACGGCGATATGAGCATTGAGATTAATTGGCCTCATGGGATGTACCCAGAAACCGAGTTCAGTCCTCGAGTTGAATACGTTGAATATGAGGGTATGTTGCAATTTCTAGCGAACGGGTTGCTTGATGCCAGCTTTATACATTGGTGTTAAATGTAAGTTACTATTATTATTATTATTATTATTATTATTATTATTTTTATCTTGCAACTTAATAATATTTTTATCTCGCAACTTAATAATATTTACTTTATTGATATTAGGTTTTTGTTCGGCCATCGTCTAAAAAATGCTACTCAAGTCGCCTACTTCAATACTCAACGAATTACCGGGAAAGAGTGTGAGGAAAATTTGCCTAGTGTTAAAGAACACCTGGTCGAGGTTTACAAACTTCATGAGGGAAAGAAATATTTTCTTGCTCCATTCTTATATAGGTAATATATAATTTTATTGTAATGTATAATAATTAATTTTTCTATTTTATTACTGATTTTTTACAATGACCATATCTTTCTTCTTTGAAGTCGTCATTGGGTGTTGTTTATCGTTTCCCCTTCGGAACGTAAAGGTTGGATTTTTGATTCGACTTATTTGAGGGGCAAGAAGAATAAAAATCATTATTCTCTAACAAATGCAATAGAAACTTCATTTGGAGGCCGTTTTACTTGGAAGATGGTTAAAGTATGTTATTCATAATTCATTTTATAAAATTAAGTGTTATTTTATTAATTGATTTTTCTTTCAATTTAATGTAGTGTAAGCAGCAAGAAGGATCATGGGAGTGTGGATTCTTAGTAGTTAAAAACATGTTCGAGTTTGTTATTTCAAGGCAGTTCGGTTTTCCAAACAATGTATGTTTTCTATTTTTTTACGTTCTTTGACTTAAGCGTGTTGTTCGTGTTAATTAGGTTTACAATTGTATTATTTGACTTAGAGAAGAAACAACATCATCAGATTTCATTGTGCTTGATTTCATTGTGCTTAACTGGTTATGGTATAGTTGTTTGGCTGTTCTTATGTATGAGCACTTTTTAAATGGAAAATATTTTTCTGGCATTCTAATTCAGATGCAAAAGCCCGAAAAAGGAAAAGAAATGGTATTTAAAGGGGGATTCTTTGTATGTGGTATTTTGTTTTTGTTATGCAAAATAGATCTGCCCTTGTGATTCAAAACCATGATCTTCCAGTCACTAAATGACGGAATTTAAATTACACGTTTAATAGATTTATGTTAGCTTAAAAGAGAAATAATAGTGTGAGATTTGGGTTTACAATGTGAACCGATATTACAATGTGAATTTAAATCCTTTTATATTCTTCCGGTTACGCGGGTTTGGATGTTAGCAGATTTAGGTTTAATATATATTGACTTTGTTACTATATATATATATATATATATTTGTATGTATCTCACTTATTTTTTATTTGTCTTTTTAGATGTGGAACGACACAACAGATATAACTGGAGTGGAAATCGACAAGCTGGTTGAAAACATCATGTGTCGGTTTTTTGCGGTTGTGTTTAATGATAAAACCAAGAACTAGAGACTACCTAAGTATTGTAGTTTGAACAATTTTTGTAAACTAAGTATGAGACTCATCAAACATGTTTATGTGTTGGTGTTTGGCTGCATTTTTTGTAAACTGAGTATGAGACTCATGTTGGTGTTTGGCTGCATTTTCTGTAAAATGAGTATGAGACTCATGTTGGTGTTTGGCTGCATTTATATAATTTTTAAGTTATATTTGGGATTCTTCATTTTTGATTTTTTTTTTTTTCAGATTATTAATATTATTTAGCTGTATAATAAAATTATTTTGGTCAGTCTAGGCGGTTTTGGCTTAGTTTGGGCGATACTTATTTTGAGCGGTTTATATTGATTTTGAGCGGTTTCAGGGAGCGCCCAGAATACATTATATTGACTTTAGGTGGTTTCAGGGAGAGCCCAAAATGCATTTTACCTTTTTCCAGCGATACCTTTCTGGGCGTTTCTAAAACCCCCCAAAATGTTATTTACACCACCAAAATCAATTGATTTTGTACTAGTGAGAGAATCCAGATGGAGACGTAGCAATAGTGTTTGACATGATTGTCAGCTTGGTCTGGTTCCTCCTTAGGGTGCAATCTAATGATGGTGATGATGAAAACCGAATAGGGTGGTCGGTTGAGGAGAGGGAGGCCGATTTGATGTTATTAGAATTAGGTTATTTGTCTAACCTTAGAACCTCTACACAAGTCTCCTTATATATGCACCCAAGAGGAAACCCTAATTAGTTAATAAGGGTATAAGGCTCATCAACAATTACCAACTAATTAATTAATAGGTTGTTATATATTTTGATCTATATAATGTAAATAATTATAATGGCTACTAGATTAAATATAAAATCATATATATTTAATCTTACATATATGTCAAAGATATGCGTTCATCACCGTAAAAAAGGCCAAAGGAAGAAAGAAAAAAAACGATTATCATCGCCTTAAAAAAGACCCAAAAGAAATTAAAAAAAATTATGTGTACATTGCCTTAAAAATAACACTACGAATACGGGATTGAGCCGTAGCCCGTGCTACGGCTACTAACACTATAGTTCCGACCCCCCTTCTCTCACCTGTTGATTAGTTAGTGACTTGGTGGTGTTTGGCTCCACAAGTCATGCAAATGGAAACCAGCTCATCTGTGAGCTAAACTCGTCATGCACCCCACTCTTTTCGATCTGTAGTTTTTATGACCTCTTATATTATCCTCTTCTGATACGCTGAGAACGTTAGATAACACTAATTTAGTAAAGACCTCTTATGTGTTTGTCACCATCATAGATAGATATATAGAACGATCTCTTTATACATTCTTTATATGTATTTAAGTATTTTAATGATCTTGGAGCAGTGTTCTAGACTTAAACCTTGGTGTCTTAAATCTTAATCCATCATTAGCATCCTAGATATTTCGAAATCCCACCATACCGAATTACCGATTAATCTTTAGATTGGTAGTGACAGTATTTTCTTTACCAATATCTATAAATGTTCAAACATTAATTAATGCGTGTCATCAAATATTATTTTACAACGACATTTGAGAATATTTGACAATTGAATATACTCAAATATTCATCATTTAATGGAATAAGACAATTCTTGAAATCATTGCACATGCAAATTTATTTTTTTTTTTTTGGAAAGCGACAGACTACAACAGACGGCAGAAGCCGCACCCCACGGGCCCTTACGGGCGGTGGGTCCAGATTGCCCCACTCCGGCTACACATGAGTGTCTTAACCGTGCCTCAAAGCGTGCATCAGAGTTTGACTCCGGTTTCCCCCGAGAAAATTTCCAGCCCCCTGCCAACTGACAAGAGTTATTATTTGAATGCTGAAAAATTTCTTATGAACCGTTGACTACGTACTTATTAGACCTTCTGCTATCAAAGTTTCTGGAAACATTCATTAGGAATTAGCATATTTTAATGTGGTGGGCTATATTAGTAATGTTTTTCTTTTCATTTTTAATCGATTTGTTTTTTTAAAGGTAAATTTCATTAATACCGACACCACCAATCCAAAAACAGGGCGGCATAATAAAGAAGAGACTACATAATTACAAACTTAAACTAATCCGACCACAAGATATGTTTTAACTTCGACCTATTTTTGACCAAAAAAATCCTAACGTCTTGACCTTAGTAATGATATGCTCAATCCGAACCGATTTTTGCAACAATGGGTAATCGATTTGTTTCTTTGCAAGTTATTTTTGTAGGTTTCCTAGACTTTACATTAATATTAAAATTAAAGTATATTACTCTAGCATGACCGGTCTTGAGAATTTAGGTGTTTTGTTTGAGCCGAGAAAAATGTGCCTCTTGGCGTACGATGGTGCTACTATTGCTCAGAGGCTTGCGTCTTTTGAGTTTCGCTAATTGCATTCGTTGATGCTTAATGCTTTACGCCGCTGTGATATCGAATGGGTGGGCTTTTTTGCTGTTCATTGTTATTGTTTATTTTTTGAAACTATATTAATAATTTTATATTGTTGTTCTAGGTATTCCTTGACTTTCAAGTTATGGTAGACACGATCGACACGTTTTTCTGTTCGTGAAAAACAATAAACCAAATGATGCACCGGATTCACTTCTACAGCTGTACATGTTTCTTCAATTTTCTTACCTTCTTGTTCTAGGTATTCCGTCTGTAATTTTTATATTATATATGTATATGTAGCTAGTCCTTATATACAACCATACAACAAACCACATATTCATCTCTCAAACACAACATATTGAAATTAATATCTCTCTCTAGATACACACATATATACATCTTTCTTAGTTGTGACATATGAAGAATATGAATTCAAACTCCATTTTGGCACTTGGTTTTCTTTTGTTTATGCTTATTTTCTCTCATCCATCATTAACTCAAGCTCAAGAAGTTGGTAATGTTTGCTCTACAATGTGTTGTCTTTTGTAACTTTAGTGATCATTGTGTGTAACTATATGTTCATGTGTATATCTAGAGGATGAAAGGGAATTTGATTACGCGAGAGGTAGTGTCACACCCCGATTTTCCACGTGTCACCGGTGGGGCCGGTGGGGAGTATCGTGACGTCATGGTTGGCAACATAATAGTCAAACAACACAATATATATATGAATGCACAGCGGAAGCAAAGGATATTTATTATTACATTCCGAATATGAAGTAATATTCAATATTACAACGGAAAGTAAAGGATCCACAGGCGGATCTTTAAAACATATCATTTGTTCAACAGACTTTAGACGCCTAGAACTTGCAAGATTCCTTATTAGCGCCCTGAGCTTCCAGCCAATTTCGTTTAGTACCTGTCACTTAACCTTTTTGGAAAATACGTCAGTTTTCACTGGTAAATACACTCAACCGACTCATTTGAAAAGAGTTTAAGAAAATTGATTTAGATGCACCAGGCACAAAACCTTTTGACACTTTTATTAAAATGCACAGAGGCAAAATTAATCTTTTATAACTTGGGAAAATTATTTGTATATAATCTTGTATACAGTTTTACTTATTCGTTGAACGTCCAGGGCCCGATGTAGAAACCGAGTCAGATTAACAGACACGCCACAAGTATAGGCCCACAAGAGAGTGGGATACCGTTTCCCTTAGGCAACTTAGGTGTATGCCTACACCCCGTGCGTAAGACGTGGCCATTTTATAATACAATGATATCACTAGGTTATCCGGGACATGATCAATTTATAATGCTATGAGGTCACTAGGATAGCCGGGACATGATCAATACAATGATGTCACTAGGTTATCCGGGACATGGTCAATTTATAATACAATGATATCACTAGGATAGCCGGGACATGATCAATACAATGATGTCACTAGGTTATCCGGGACATGGTCAATTTATAATACAATGATATCACTAGGATAGCCGGGACATGATCAATACAATGATGTCACTAGGTTATCCGGGACATGGTAAATTTATAATACAATGATATCACTAGGATAGCTGGGACATGATCAATACAATGATATGAGGTCACTAGGATAGCCGGGACATGATCAATACAATGATGTCACTAGGTTATCCGGGACATGGTCAATTTATAATACAATGATATCACTAGGATAGCCGGGACATGATCAATACAATGATGTCACTAGGTTATCCGGGACATGGTAAATTTATAATACAATGATATCACTAGGATAGCCGGGACATGATCAATACAATGATGTCACTAGGTTATCCGGGACAATGGTCAATTTATAATACAATGATATCACTAGGATAGCTGGGACATGATCAATACAATGATGTCACTAGGTTATCCGGGACATGGTAAATTTATAATACAATGATATCACTAGGATAGCCGGGACATGATCAATACAATGATGTCACTAGGTTATCCGGGACATGGTAAATTTATAATACAATGATATCACTAGGATAGCCGGGACATGATCAATACAATGATGTCACTAGGTTATCCGGGACATGATCAATTTATAATGCTATGAGGTCACTAGGATAGCCGGGACATGATCAATACAATGATGTCACTAGGTTATCCGGGACATGGTCAATTTATAATACAATGATATCACTAGGATAGCCGGGACATGATCAATACAATGATGTCACTAGGTTATCCGGGACATGATCAATTTATAATGCTATGAGGTCACTAGGATAGCCGGGACATGATCAATACAATGATGTCACTAGGTTATCCGGGACATGGTCAATTTATAATACAATGATATCACTAGGATAGCCGGGACATGATCAATACAATGATGTCACTAGGTTATCCGGGACATGATCAATTTATAATGCTATGAGGTCACTAGGATAGCCGGGACATGATCAATACAATGATGTCACTAGGTTATCCGGGACATGGTCAATTTATAATACAATGATATCACTAGGATAGCCGGGACATGATCAATACAATGATGTCACTAGGTTATCCGGGACATGATCAATTTATAATGCTATGAGGTCACTAGGATAGCCGGGACATGATCAATACAATGATGTCACTAGGTTATCCGGGACATGGTCAATTTATAATACAATGATATCACTAGGATAGCCGGGACATGATCAATACAATGATGTCACTAGGTTATCCGGGACATGGTAAATTTATAATACAATGATATCACTAGGATAGCCGGGACATGATCAATACAATGATGTCACTAGGTTATCCGGGACATGGTAAATTTATAATACAATGAAGTCACTAGGATATCCGGGACATGGTCAATACAACGATGTCACTAGGATATCCGGGATATGATCATTAACCCCTAAAGGTCTTAATTTCACACAATACAGATTAAACCGGGTTACTTCAATGATTTAACCATAATAAGATTAAAGATTCAGTACCCGACCAAACGGTATTATTATACCGTATCCCAAGCCCGTATGGGGAAAACAAGTTAAGAGTATTTACGGTATCATTATACCGTATTTCAAGCCCGTGTTGGGAAAATAGATTAAGAGTATTTACGGTATCGTTATACCGTATTTTAAGCCCATATAGGGAAAATAAGTTAAGGGTATTTACGGTATCATTATACCGTATTTCAAGCCCGTGTTGGGAAAATAGATTAAGAGTATTTACGGTATCGTTATACCGTATTTTGAGCCCATATAGGGAAAATAAGTTAAGGGTATTTACCTGAGCTAGCTCCTGTCTTAAATATCAGAAATTAATAACTCAGTCGTATTCACTTAAGTAAGCGTAGGTACCATTTACCGGAAAGCTCTAGTCTGGAATGATGGTATAAATAATTAATTAGAATGCTAACGGGTCTTTAATTAAGCCTAAGCTTAGACCGGTTAGTCTTACAGGGAGATACGGTTCGTACGCACGATTTTAAGCGAAGACCGGAATAGAATGTGTTTCTGACCCGACAAGTTTGAAGACTTGTTTAATATGGGTTCATTATTGACATTCTAGATTTTGAGATAAAACCGATAAGGTTTGACCCGTTTCGGCTAACTTATATAAACTAGTTATATAAACCGATCCGAACGCGAATAACGCGTAACGGGTAACCGAATAGGTCACGAACAGGTTTCCTAAGTTAATATGCCTTAAATATGTTGTGATATCAGTAGGATACCTTCCATTATGCCCAAAACGAGTTTAATCTCAATTTAAGCCCCGTAGGGGTATTTTGGTCATTTACCTAAGGCATATATACTACCTGTCATACAACTACTCGAACGATGTGACCATAAGGTCACTTAATGTGTTTGGTCGGATCCTAATGATCGACCAAACGGGTCGGGTTCGAAAGTATAAGCGATTGTTTAGATCGCTTACCTTTACGACCCTATATAAGCACTAAACTAAAAGTGACGAGCTAAGCATGTTGAAACATGCTTAACTAAGTTAGAAAACAAGTTTGGTATCAAAACAAACAGTTTTGATACCCATAAGTAGTTTGGTTACAAAATACGCAAGAATACGTATTCTGGCCGAAACTACGGCTCGTCACTGAGCCTAGATAACGTGGTAATCAGTAGGTATAGTCACTAGGGACTATAACCATCGTGATCACGCTCACGTTATGAAGTTCAAACGAACTTCGCATCGACCATAAACTGGTCAATGCAGAAAGTCAAACAAAGTTTGACTTTCGGACCCGAAAAGCGATAAAAGAACGAAAGAATACTTACGAAGGGTCCCCGAAAGCTAATCTCGATCAAAATAGCTCAGGTATGAAACAATGGTTCCAACTTAGAGCCTTTTTGATCAGATTTGTGGGTTTTAACAATGAAAGGCATGGGGTATTTATAGTTTTCGGTCCACCGTTAGGATCGTTTCTTGGAGAAGAGGGCACGATCAAGGCCGTACACTTGTCGGGAAGTTGTGGTGCCTAAATTGCCACTAACCATAAGGTATCAACACTTGGCAAGGGATTAGGAAGTGGTTAACAGCTGAAAACAGGCTGTTACATACTCTGCATCTGGTCTGGAGACCCCTAGCGCACCGCTACGCTAAAAGTGTAGCGCACCGCTAGGCTTAAGTTTGGCAGATTTTCACTTTTGGTCCCTGTCATGCATTCAGCCCATTTTCGACACGTTTAAGGCCCGTTAACCCCATTTCAAAGCTCTAAAATGAAGTTAAAGTATAGGGAACTTAAAATGTGTTCAAAAATATCTCGGATGTCGGTTCGTTTGGCCGTACGAACGCGATGTTCGCTTAATTACGACGGAATGCGCATAAGCGCGAAAAACGAACCAAATGACGCGACGAATGGATTTTTCTTAAGGTGAACACTAAAATATAATGTAGTCATGCTTACATAAATTTTTGGATGTCCGGATGTATTCAGAACGTATGTTATGCGCGAAAATGCAAACTTATGCACTTTTTGACGCTTTTAGTCCCTGATCCTTCTACACTTGATCTTATCATGACTTCTTGCACTTTGAGCCCTCTAACTTGACTTTTAAGGACCTTAAGACATAACCAAACTTTGTTAAGTCCTTGGGTAACTTTATGGTTACCTGAAAAGTCATAAATTTCAACGTTGACGCTTTTAACCCCTCGCACACGAATTTGATCATAACTTTCTCATACGATAACGAAACTTTATGAAATTTATATCGTGCATTCTAGTGAGCATAATTAACCGTTACAAAGCTTCGGGTTTGTCAAAAGGTCACTCAGAGGTATATTTTGAACATGTTAACACATTTAACCCCTGTAGTTTGTAATCTCTCACTTTTTGCTTCGTATGATCCATGATTCATTCTTTTGAAGGTATGAGCATCATGTAGGGTTAATGTACAACATATTTATTCACTGTTGACATTTAGAACTCGTATTTTCATATACTTTCCATGTTTTTCAACTCTAGTCCTTTTATAACATTCTTTCACACGTTCAAACTTTATGACACGTGTCAACACATTATAGGACGTGAATTTTCGAGGTGTTACATCCTCACCCCCTTAAAATAAATCTCGGCCCGAGATTTACCGAAATAAAGGAAGTATTCTCTGCCTAATAATGGCAACTTACAGATGATTAGGAATTTGTATGATCTTATTTGTTGTTTCCTGGGCAACGTTCAGATCCTTATAATTGGACTTACCAATCTATTGTCTTAATAAACATTTAACATGCCATTTATACAAGGTCTCCAAGGAGCCACCTTGATACTTATATGGCAGTTATTTTAGAAAAGCTTATCTTAAGGTGAGATGATTATTTCAACCATTGCTCAAAATTAATCTTACGGAATAGCTAACCTTTACAGTTAGTCGATCAATTCGACGATTTTGGGCAGCTGATGGCGATTCTTAATCGTCGCCTAATTAGGGTTGCGGTGAACAATGCCTTAGCAAAATGAACCGTCTTTCTTATCTAGTAGATATCAAACTCTGAGCATATCGAGTTAAGCTATATGAATCTCCTATCTAAAAATTTACTTAATCAGGTTTTCGGTTATTCCATAATCAATATGGAATTCTTACAACACTCTAACCCAAAGTGGGATGTTAATCTTAACTCCACCTGCCTCTAGGGAGGTAAACAGGGTAAACTTAGGAGAAGATGATCTAAGTACAAGGAGGTTGCAGAGATTTTTATATCTCAGGCTCCAGTTCACTCATCGCTGCTCGTGTCGAATAAGTGACACATTTATGTTACTAGTCCACGAATTCCTTAATCGGGAATATTTACTTGGACAATTATATTATGGATATTTTCTTTGAATGCTACTAGTCGACATTAGTACAATATGACCATTGGGATATCTCAGGAGTTCCATGCATTAAACCTCCATACTGATCAGGCATGGAAGCAATCTATGGGACACACTAGGATACGCCAATCCTCATATGACACTTTCATCAAACATAGTTTGGCATTCGCAGGCGATAGAAAACAATGAGAAATAATTAAAATAATATACGTTGTCGTACTCTATGCAAAGAAAGAGTGCTCTTAGATTTTTGGAAAGATTCCTTTATAAGGATGACTGTTGTGATTTTCTCGAATCACATTTGTCAAGAGTGCTAACACGTTCCTAAGTGTTAACAAGGATCTGAATCCCTTGAGTAGGTTTTACCATCTTGGCCGCGTAGGCTAGGTTTCACCTTTAAGATTCTTTTTAAAATGCATACTGGCCGGGAAGGAAGGATGTTTATTTCACTCAGGATTTTTATCATAAATCCCAATTTATAAGTTAGTAATAGCCCAAAAGGCCTAGTCGCGTAGACAAGTTTAATTTATAGGCCTTGATTTTATAGAATCGAGGCTTCAAGGTTTGAATCAAAGTTCATTACCTTTTCTTGACAGGGAGTTGTAGGCTACCACTGTCTTTAGTCACAGAGGACGTTAGTTATAGCCCGTGGGCACTTCATCCATACGGGATGATTATATAATTAAGGGAATTTAGTATATCCCAAAATGACTTATGTGATTTTATCATATCACATTTTGTTGAGCATGTTATTATGCTTTCATATGTTTAATAAGGATTTGAATCTCTTGAATAGGTTCTACCATCTTGGCCTCGTATGCCGTGACATTTAGGCTCGGTTTACCTTTAAGATTCTTTTTAATAATTAACGCAGAGCAATCCTAAATTGAACTGTTAACAAGGATCTGAATCTAATTATGGAACTACCATCTTGGCCCTGTCTTAATGTGACACATGGCTAGGTTTTGTCCTTTTTAAATTTTGCCATTTTATTATAATGGTAGATCTTATAATATAGGAATGATACTTTACATATAATCGTTCCTTTAAAATATAATAAGTATATGGTTGCCCTAAACGGGACTTCTATAGCAATTGACTTGCCCATGCAAGGGCTAATCAGAAAAATAACAAAGGAACCAAATAAGGTAAAATGAAACAAATTTGGATTTTTCCTATGTTCTTGTCTAGACTCAAGAATGTGCAATTGTGTAACTGAGATTAAACAAAAAAAGACTAGTGTTTAATTCACTCAGTGTTGGCTCTGATACCAACCTGTCACACCCCGATTTTCCACGTGTCACCGGTGGGGCCGGTGGGGAGTATCGTGACGTCATGGTTGGCAACATAATAGTCAAACAACACAATATATATATGAATGCACAGCGGAAGCAAAGGATATTTATTATTACATTCCGAATATGAAGTAATATTCAATATTACAACGGAAAGTAAAGGATCCACAGGCGGATCTTTAAAACATATCATTTGTTCAACAGACTTTAGACGCCTAGAACTTGCAAGATTCCTTATTAGCGCCCTGAGCTTCCAGCCAATTTCGTTTAGTACCTGTCACTTAACCTTTTTGGAAAATACGTCAGTTTTCACTGGTAAATACACTCAACCGACTCATTTGAAAAGAGTTTAAGAAAATTGATTTAGATGCACCAGGCACAAAACCTTTTGACACTTTTATTAAAATGCACAGAGGCAAAATTAATCTTTTATAACTTGGGAAAATTATTTGTATATAATCTTGTATACAGTTTTACTTATTCGTTGAACGTCCAGGGCCCGATGTAGAAACCGAGTCAGATTAACAGACACGCCACAAGTATAGGCCCACAAGAGAGTGGGATACCGTTTCCCTTAGGCAACTTAGGTGTATGCCTACACCCCGTGCGTAAGACGTGGCCATTTTATAATACAATGATATCACTAGGTTATCCGGGACATGATCAATTTATAATGCTATGAGGTCACTAGGATAGCCGGGACATGATCAATACAATGATGTCACTAGGTTATCCGGGACATGGTCAATTTATAATACAATGATATCACTAGGATAGCCGGGACATGATCAATACAATGATGTCACTAGGTTATCCGGGACATGGTCAATTTATAATACAATGATATCACTAGGATAGCCGGGACATGATCAATACAATGATGTCACTAGGTTATCCGGGACATGGTAAATTTATAATACAATGATATCACTAGGATAGCTGGGACATGATCAATACAATGATATGAGGTCACTAGGATAGCCGGGACATGATCAATACAATGATGTCACTAGGTTATCCGGGACATGGTCAATTTATAATACAATGATATCACTAGGATAGCCGGGACATGATCAATACAATGATGTCACTAGGTTATCCGGGACATGGTAAATTTATAATACAATGATATCACTAGGATAGCCGGGACATGATCAATACAATGATGTCACTAGGTTATCCGGGACAATGGTAAATTTATAATACAATGATATCACTAGGATAGCTGGGACATGATCAATACAATGATGTCACTAGGTTATCCGGGACATGGTAAATTTATAATACAATGATATCACTAGGATAGCCGGGACATGATCAATACAATGATGTCACTAGGTTATCCGGGACATGGTAAATTTATAATACAATGATATCACTAGGATAGCCGGGACATGATCAATACAATGATGTCACTAGGTTATCCGGGACATGATCAATTTATAATGCTATGAGGTCACTAGGATAGCCGGGACATGATCAATACAATGATGTCACTAGGTTATCCGGGACATGGTCAATTTATAATACAATGATATCACTAGGATAGCCGGGACATGATCAATACAATGATGTCACTAGGTTATCCGGGACATGATCAATTTATAATGCTATGAGGTCACTAGGATAGCCGGGACATGATCAATACAATGATGTCACTAGGTTATCCGGGACATGGTCAATTTATAATACAATGATATCACTAGGATAGCCGGGACATGATCAATACAATGATGTCACTAGGTTATCCGGGACATGATCAATTTATAATGCTATGAGGTCACTAGGATAGCCGGGACATGATCAATACAATGATGTCACTAGGTTATCCGGGACATGGTCAATTTATAATACAATGATATCACTAGGATAGCCGGGACATGATCAATACAATGATGTCACTAGGTTATCCGGGACATGATCAATTTATAATGCTATGAGGTCACTAGGATAGCCGGGACATGATCAATACAATGATGTCACTAGGTTATCCGGGACATGGTCAATTTATAATACAATGATATCACTAGGATAGCCGGGACATGATCAATACAATGATGTCACTAGGTTATCCGGGACATGGTAAATTTATAATACAATGATATCACTAGGATAGCCGGGACATGATCAATACAATGATGTCACTAGGTTATCCGGGACATGGTAAATTTATAATACAATGAAGTCACTAGGATATCCGGGACATGGTCAATACAACGATGTCACTAGGATATCCGGGATATGATCATTAACCCCTAAAGGTCTTAATTTCACACAATACAGATTAAACCGGGTTACTTCAATGATTTAACCATAATAAGATTAAAGATTCAGTACCCGACCAAACGGTATTATTATACCGTATCCCAAGCCCGTATGGGGAAAACAAGTTAAGAGTATTTACGGTATCATTATACCGTATTTCAAGCCCGTGTTGGGAAAATAGATTAAGAGTATTTACGGTATCGTTATACCGTATTTTAAGCCCATATAGGGAAAATAAGTTAAGGGTATTTACGGTATCATTATACCGTATTTCAAGCCCGTGTTGGGAAAATAGATTAAGAGTATTTACGGTATCGTTATACCGTATTTTGAGCCCATATAGGGAAAATAAGTTAAGGGTATTTACCTGAGCTAGCTCCTGTCTTAAATATCAGAAATTAATAACTCAGTCGTATTCACTTAAGTAAGCGTAGGTACCATTTACCGGAAAGCTCTAGTCTGGAATGATGGTATAAATAATTAATTAGAATGCTAACGGGTCTTTAATTAAGCCTAAGCTTAGACCGGTTAGTCTTACAGGGAGATACGGTTCGTACGCACGATTTTAAGCGAAGACCGGAATAGAATGTGTTTCTGACCCGACAAGTTTGAAGACTTGTTTAATATGGGTTCATTATTGACATTCTAGATTTTGAGATAAAACCGATAAGGTTTGACCCGTTTCGGCTAACTTATATAAACTAGTTATATAAACCGATCCGAACGCGAATAACGCGTAACGGGTAACCGAATAGGTCACGAACAGGTTTCCTAAGTTAATATGCCTTAAATATGTTGTGATATCAGTAGGATACCTTCCATTATGCCCAAAACGAGTTTAATCTCAATTTAAGCCCCGTAGGGGTATTTTGGTCATTTACCTAAGGCATATATACTACCTGTCATACAACTACTCGAACGATGTGACCATAAGGTCACTTAATGTGTTTGGTCGGATCCTAATGATCGACCAAACGGGTCGGGTTCGAAAGTATAAGCGATTGTTTAGATCGCTTACCTTTACGACCCTATATAAGCACTAAACTAAAAGTGACGAGCTAAGCATGTTGAAACATGCTTAACTAAGTTAGAAAACAAGTTTGGTATCAAAACAAACGGTTTTGATACCCATAAGTAGTTTGGTTACAAAATACGCAAGAATACGTATTCTGGCCGAAACTACGGCTCGTCACTGAGCCTAGATAACGTGGTAATCAGTAGGTATAGTCACTAGGGACTATAACCATCGTGATCACGCTCACGTTATGAAGTTCAAACGAACTTCGCATCGACCATAAACTGGTCAATGCAGAAAGTCAAACAAAGTTTGACTTTCGGACCCGAAAAGCGATAAAAGAACGAAAGAATACTTACGAAGGGTCCCCGAAAGCTAATCTCGATCAAAATAGCTCAGGTATGAAACAATGGTTCCAACTTAGAGCCTTTTTGATCAGATTTGTGGGTTTTAACAATGAAAGGCATGGGGTATTTATAGTTTTCGGTCCACCGTTAGGATCGTTTCTTGGAGAAGAGGGCACGATCAAGGCCGTACACTTGTCGGGAAGTTGTGGTGCCTAAATTGCCACTAACCATAAGGTATCAACACTTGGCAAGGGATTAGGAAGTGGTTAACAGCTGAAAACAGGCTGTTACATACTCTGCATCTGGTCTGGAGACCCCTAGCGCACCGCTACGCTAAAAGTGTAGCGCACCGCTAGGCTTAAGTTTGGCAGATTTTCACTTTTGGTCCCTGTCATGCATTCAGCCCATTTTCGACACGTTTAAGGCCCGTTAACCCCATTTCAAAGCTCTAAAATGAAGTTAAAGTATAGGGAACTTAAAATGTGTTCAAAAATATCTCGGATGTCGGTTCGTTTGGCCGTACGAACGCGATGTTCGCTTAATTACGACGGAATGCGCATAAGCGCGAAAAACGAACCAAATGACGCGACGAATGGATTTTTCTTAAGGCGAACACTAAAATATAATGTAGTCATGCTTACATAAATTTTTGGATGTCCGGATGTATTCAGAACGTATGTTATGCGCGAAAATGCAAACTTATGCACTTTTTGACGCTTTTAGTCCCTGATCCTTCTACACTTGATCTTATCATGACTTCTTGCACTTTGAGCCCTCTAACTTGACTTTTAAGGACCTTAAGACATAACCAAACTTTGTTAAGTCCTTGGGTAACTTTATGGTTACCTGAAAAGTCATAAATTTCAACGTTGACGCTTTTAACCCCTCGCACACGAATTTGATCATAACTTTCTCATACGATAACGAAACTTTATGAAATTTATATCGTGCATTCTAGTGAGCATAATTAACCGTTACAAAGCTTCGGGTTTGTCAAAAGGTCACTCAGAGGTATATTTTGAACATGTTAACACATTTAACCTCTGTAGTTTGTAATCTCTCACTTTTTGCTTCGTATGATCCATGATTCATTCTTTTGAAGGTATGAGCATCATGTAGGGTTAATGTACAACATATTTATTCACTGTTGACATTTAGAACTCGTATTTTCATATACTTTCCATGTTTGTCAACTCTAGTCCTTTTATAACATTCTTTCACACGTTCAAACTTTATGACACGTGTCAACACATTATAGGACGTGAATTTTCGAGGTGTTACAGGTAGTAAGATGGGACCGGAGAAATGGGGCGCGATGAAGGAAGAATGGTCGTTGTGTAGCAACGGGACGATGCAGTCTCCCATCGATATGTTGAGTCAAAGGGTGGAGATGGTGGTCAGCTCTAAGAAGCTATACAGAAACTATAAACCTTGTAATGCAACCATCAATAACAGAGGCCATGATATTATGGTAATTACTATTTCATATATATTTGATTCAAACCGGGAAATTCTAGCTGTTGAGGCAAAACATGCAACCTTGTCTCCATCGCTGTAAATGAAAGTCGGGCCCCTAATTTCCTCTCTCCTTCCTTCTTCACATTTCTCATTAGTGGAAAGAGGGACCCACTCTTTCATTCCCCAGCGTTGGAGATGGTCTAAGGTTACCGTAAACACCCCATACAACATATTTATAGTTTCTACTTTTCCGTCAAGTCATACTATATTTATAGGGTCCTTTTGTACATTGCTTTCAAACTGGCGTTTGAGGTTACATTGAACGCAGTGGCGGCGGAGCTTGACCAAAAGTTCTAAGTGGGCGGAAAGTCATGGGACCCAATTTATATATTGTATAAATATTTAAGCAAAATAATTGAGGGAACAATCTAATATAATTTTAAAAATTTCAGACGGAAAATCGAAAAGTTTACACTTCTAATCTAAAACATTAATTTGGGGGGCCGGGTGCACCCTCCACCTTCCACTAAGCTACGCCCTTATTGAACGGCCATTCCCTACTTTTATACGACCATTTGAGGATTTATCAAACAAGTGCTTGAAGGATTGAGCTTGCGTCATAGCTCCCTATCTTTAAATGGCCGTTTGAGTTTTTCGTCCGTTTGAGTTCGGAGTTTGGGTATAGTAGGGACGTGTATATACTTTTATTATCGTTACGGTCGGCCATATTCATGGTGGCAGACCAAAGACCTACCTCACAATTGGAATAAATTACATACCTAATCATTTGGTCACATGTGTATAGTTGGCTAGGCGTGATTCATGGTGTCATTAGTCATATCAAAAAATAGTTTTATGTCCTCTCAATAATACATTCCTCATATATATTATTGTTTTACCAAGGATCAAAACCATTATAAATATATTATATGCTACAACATGCATAATTAGGGTTTCTAACTATGCATGATTTTGTTTTTTTTTAATGCGTGATTTTTGTGGTCATACGTAATTAGGGTTTGTAAATTTAACATGCGTAATTTACTCGTGTATGCTTCACACGCTAAGCAAACTTCTATACGTTAACTTCCCCTATAAGTATATTCTTTTTGTTTTTTTTTTTATAATAAATGACAATTGACTAGGTGATTTTACAATAAAAGTATTCCAATTAAAACATTTAGGTAGTGTTTGGTATGCATGAATGAAATGTGGAATGGAATGGATGATTAAGATGGAATGAAGGAAATGGTGTTTGGTTGGTCAATGGAATGGAATCACCCATTCCAAAATGTATTTCATTCCCTCAAAATCATTCCTTCCACCCCCCATGTTTTTTTTCAATTCCACCTCTCTTGCACCATTCATCAACAATACCACAACCCACCACCTTCGCCACAACCCACCACCACCACCACCCACCACCGACGCCATCGCCACCACCCGCCACCACCTCACCCCGACAGCCACTGCCACTGCCACTGCCGCCACCAACCGCCACCTCTGCTGCCACCCATCACCAACGACCACCTTGCCACCACCACCAACACTCGTCGTCGCCGCCGCATCGCTACTCGCCGCCACCACCACCACCCATCGCCGCCGCCGACACCCACCATCGCCACCTATAACCACCCGAAATTACTACCACCGACCACCGACCACCACCACCATCACTCACCGCTGATTTTATTACTCCGCTTTTCTTGCCTACCGAACAATACATAATAATAACTCATTCCATTCACACATGGTAACCAAACAAGACATGGAATGGTAATGATCCATTGCATTCCCTCGTCCATTCCATTACCTCCTCCATTCCATTCCTTCGTCTATTCCATTACCCCATACCAAATAGACCCTTAGATTTAGTTCTTCCACAATGTATATCTAGGTGATTTTACTATGCATGATTTAATGTTGCAGCTTCAATGGGAAGGAGATGCAGGATCAATCCTCATCAATGACACCGAGTATGTTTTGAAACAAGCTCATTGGCACTCGCCGTCTGAGCATACCATCAATGGAAGAAGGTATGTAAACGAGATGAGCCGAACCAAATTTAATTAGCTTTATATATTTATAGAAAAATTTGAGTCAAAGTTTAACTTATTTTCCAAAATAGTAACTTTAGTTGTTGAGCAAACTAATGAATATTTGAACAGGTATGACATGGAGCTACATATGGTCCACCTCAGCATCGACAACAAAATAGCTGTCATTGCTGTTCTTTACAATATTGGCAAACCTAATCATTTTCTTTCTAAGGTAAATTATTTTTTTTCATATCTATTCCAATTTACAATTTATTATATGGTTGTTAACTAGGGCTGAAAACGAACCGCACGAACACAAACAAGACCTTGTTCATGTCGTTTGTTAAGAAATATATGTGTTCATGAACTGTTCCTGAACACTTATTGAACAAGATTTTAAGTTTATGTTCGATTGTTAAGGAAATGAACTTGTTCGTGTTCGCTTGTGTTTGTTTTCGTTAATTTTAGACAACGAATGAAACGAACGTTGATGAACACAAATGAGCACAAACTAATGTTCATGAACACAAATGGAAACAAACTAACACAAACAAGCGTTCATGAACACAATATATAATACACTGACACTTATTAAATATTTTATTTGTCGAAATTTTGAAGTATTTAAATAAAATATAAACGATGAATCAATCAGTTCGGGACGCTTTAAAGATTTCTAATTAAACTCACCTGACCGATTTACAAAAACCGACTATAAAACCAAACCGATATTCAGTTGGACGGTTTCATGGTTTTAAACCAAATCACGAAAATCTCTTGACATAGTTTCAAAAAATATCATATAGCAAAGATTTTTTTCAAATAGAATTTCATACTTTTTTTTACACAATTACTTTTTTGATTTGCAGTTGGCTGTAAACATATCTTCTATGATAGATCAAGAGGGTATGCATGGACACAGTGGGATAATAAATCCCAGAGAGATTCAAATGAGCAGTAGGAGGTACTACCGATATATCGGTTCACTAACGGTCCCTCCTTGCACCGAAAATGTTGTTTGGACAATTAGCAAAAAGGTAACAAACCAACATGTTTGTAATGTATACGCAAAATCAGTTTTTTTGTTAGACTAATGCTTTATGTTTATACAGATAAGAACAGTTTCAAAAGATCAAGTTAAATTACTTCGAGAGGCTATACATGACGTAAGTAGAAATCAAAAGAAAACGAAAACTAAGTCTTTGTTGTTTTCTTTTTGTTAAGTGCTAACATATGTTTATGGTGCAGTATGCAGAAAATAACGCAAGACCAATACAACTAGACAATCAACGAGACATTCTTTTATATGGTCCAACGTCGAGAGAGAGATAGTATAAAAACAACTGTACACACGCCAATGTTATGTAATACATGAAATCTATATATCTTTAACTTTTTTTGTTAAATTGTTTCAAATTCTTTGTTTTTAACTTGTACACTATTTAGTAGTTATATGAAAATTATTATTATTATTTTTTTAAGAAATGAAAATTAACTTAAGGTGTAATGATACACGTAACAAGTGTTGTTTCATACTCATACTTTGAGTTATGCTAGTAACCTTTTGAAATAAAAAATGCATATAAGAATGCATGCTTTAAATGTTTTGGTATCCAATGGGTCTGAAGGTCTAATAGCATAAGTGGCGGAACCACTTTTTTCTAAGGAGTTAAAAAATTTTCAGGTATTGGTTGCAGGGGCGAAGGATCATGGGTGCTCGGGGGTGCACCTGCCCACCCCAATGTTTCGGTTAGAAGTGTATATGGTCCGATTTTTCGTCCGAAAATTTTAAAATTATTTAGGATCGCCCACCCGATTATTTTTCCTAAATGATGGGTAGTTTGGTAAATATATTTTAACTCTTATTTTTATTTGTTTAACCCTAGATTACCCACCATACAATAAACTTAATACCCAAATTATTAACTATCAAATATAAAATCTTGAATTCTTGATCCAGCCGACATATGTTTCTGCGATTCTTCTCTGCGCCAAAGACTTTTGGGGCCAATTTTTGGTGAGTGTGCAATCCTTATCCTTTTTTACTTTTCATGTTTTCCAATTCAAGATTTCCCAATACACAACTTCAACTTTCTACCAAGGGTAACAATTCTTTATTTTTTTTATTGTTATTAGGAATGCATTGGGTAACAATTCTCTATTCTTTTATTGTTATTAGGAATGCATTAATGTTTATCTTTATTCATGAATAAGAATCATAATTACATAAATGATAGATCTAAAATACTTAATAGATAAAGAGGATTTGATACGTTGATGATGAATTAATTAATGTATTATTAGTACTTTTTGTTAGGAATTTATGGGAAAGACGAAAACTATTGATTCTTTTTTCAAAAGAAAGGATTATGAACAAGAGAGTAAACGTCAAAAAACTTCAACTAGTGAGCCTGAAGAGCATGAAGCGCCACCACCACCACAATCAAACACAATTCTAAACGAAGCTCCACCACCACAATCAAACTCAAACGAAGCTCCACAACCACAATCAGACACTAATGAAGTGGATGCTAATCTTTTAGAAAGAGATCCCGGTAAACAAAAACCAATGTGGGAGCATCCGGTTAATTTAAGAGAACAAGTAAGGCGTGCTTATCTTTCTTTTGGGCCTTACCAAATAGAACTTACAGAATATAAAGTTAATGGTACAAAGAAGCAAGCTCGTAGGTTCCGATATCCTTGGTTCAAACTTTTCCCTAATTGGTTAGAGTATTCTCCAACAACACATTCGGCTTATTGCTTTCTATGTTATCTTTTTTGTGACAAACCAAATATGAGCCATGGTCATGATATTTACAGTTAAAGGGTTTGATAATTGGAATAAAGTTTGTGGGAAACAATGTGCATTCATGAAGCACATTAAAACTTCACATCATAGAGACTCCCTTTTATTCAGTCAAAACTTATTGAACCAAGAAACACACGTTGATAATTCCATATCAAAGCCAAATAAGGAGATAATTATGAAGAACCGTTTACGATTAAAGACTACTGTTGATGTAGTTCGTTGGTTGACATACCAAGCTTGTGCTTTACGAAGACATGATGAATCTGCTAGTTCTAAAAATCGAGGTAATTTTTTGGAATTGCTAACACTTCTTGCTTCTTATAATGATGAAGTTTCAAAGGTTACACTAGAGAATGCTCCTTATAATGCAAAGTATACTTCTGGAGATATTCAAAAAGAAGTTCTTAGTATTATTGCAAATAAAATTCGAAAGCATATTCGTAGTGAAGTGGGGGATTCAGCCTTTTGTGTCATGGTTGATGAGTAACGAGATGAGTCAAAGAAAGAGCAAATGGCCATAGTTGTGAGATTTGTTGATGAAGAAGGGATGATACAAGAAAGGTTCTTGGATTTGGTTCATTTTAGGGATACTTTATCAGCAACCCTAAAAACAAGTTTGTGGAAACAACTTTTGCATTATCAGTTTGATGTTAGTAAAATTTGTGGGCAAGGTTATGAGAGGGAAATGGAACGGATTACAAGCACTTGTTCTTGAAGAATGTCCTTATGCGTATTACGTTCATTGCTTTGCTCACAGGTTAGTTACTTGGTTATTTTTTTCTTTCATTATTCAGTTTGACTAAAATACTTTTATGCTTATTACGGTTTTGCTTTTTGCTAACAGGTTACAACTTGCCTTGGTTTGTGCTTCAAGGGAAGTTATTCCAGTACACCAATTCTTTACATACTTAGTTGACATAGTTAATGTGGTTTGTGCTTCTAGTAAGCGGCATGATGAATTACAAAAGGCAAAGGCAAGCGAGGTTGAAAAGTTATTGGAACTGGGTGAAATCAATTCGGGGAAAGGACAGAATCAACTTGGGACATTAAGAAGAGCTGGTGTACTCGTTGGGGGTCTCACTATAACTCCGTTTGTAGTTTGATTAAGATGTTTGATGCCACTCGTGTTGTTCTCGCAAGAATAATCGATGACGTAGCTCATACTACTTTTGCTCAACGTGGAGATGCCGAAGGAGCTTGGCGTAACATGCAATCATTTGAGTTTGTCTTTATTCTTCACTTTATAGAGAAAGTTATGGGAAAAACCGAAATACTTTCTCAAGCATTACAAAGGAAATCCCAAGATATTCTGAATGCCATGGAATTAGTTTCGGCAACAAAGATTACTCTAAATAATTACAGAAACGATGGATGTCATTCTTTAATTAAAGAAGTTACTTTGTTTTGTAACAAACATCTAATAGAAGTTCCGGATATGAAAGCTCCATTTACATCTACTCGGTATCGGGCTCGTAAAAACGATCTTCAATTTACATTTGAACATTATTACCGAGTAGATCTGTTTACATCTACATTGGATAAACAGATACATGAGTTAAATAGTAGATTCAATGAGTGCACGATTGAGTTGTTATCTCTTAGTTCTAGTCTAGTTTCAAAAGTGATTAACGTTGATCAGATTTGTCTTCTAGTTGAGAAGTTTTATCCTGAAGATTTTACGGACAAAGAGATCACTGGGTTGACATGACTCAAATCTCATATAACAACAAGATAAAACCAGATAAAGCTTCAAATACAATTTAAAAATACATCAATTGTTGTTAGAAAATGCATAATACTACTTCATCTAATGCATATAAGCTCCAATCGATTCAAATTTTTAGCAAGCTGGTCTTGAGTCGCTCACAAGCGGCTCAGTTCGTTTACACCCCTAGGGAGTAGGGACATACAACTCCGAAAACGACGACTCTTGCGAATTGGAAGTTAGAGGCTTGGGGTGGCAGTGCAGCTATGGCTTCTGATCGACCAATCGTTCCTTCGTTATGACAATATTATAATTTAATTATTTATTAGGTTAATAAAGTGATGTTTAAAAGGGTATTGGGTCATATGGTTGTTGGGCTAATGAAGTAAGGTGCTTAATTTTTTAAATTGGTTATTGAGTTTATAAGAATTAATGGGACAATGGATGTTGATCCACTTAACGAATTAGTTTATAACTCTTTTATATGTGTTAATTAGTTTTTAATAGCTTTACAAATGTAAAATTTTTACAGTATCTATAAAAAAAGATTGGCTAATCTATAGTTTTTTTTTACCCTTTAGATATGAAAGAGGTTGATGCTTGGTTGCCATTTAAAGAAAGTTTGTGTTGCTATATATTTGAGATATTACTAATGGAAGTTCTCATCGCAAAATGATCTCACCGGCATACGACTTAAAAGCTTGGGCGAAAATATCATCTTTAATATTACTGGTGGGTTACTCAAGGGGCATCCGTTAGTCCACTTTCCCATACTACAAACCCCTGAAAAGATTGTGTGAGAATCTTATCCGAAATCTTATCTTTATTATAGCCAACACATTACCAAATGATAGTAATAGTTTGCACATGCACGGCATGATTTGAATTTTCATGCATTGGTGGTTCCCTTGGTAATATGTCCGTGATAGTCTATATTTCTTGGATTGTGTATATGTTGGGTAATCACAAACTAATATATTAATTTCACTTTCTAATTTCCTATTTTTGTTTTCAGTAAAATTCTTCACCCATCCGTAGGAAATTACCGATGGATTGTGACCGTAGGAAATACATCGTTGGTAATATTTGCTTTATACTAGTGAGTGATTGTGTGAATGAAGCGTCATAACCTTTTTCGGGTCCTAAATTGAAATTTTAGTTTGAGACTTTTCAGAAAAAAAAAGTTTAACATGTCCTTCCTCTTTATTCAGGTGTAATAAATTTCATAATTTAATTCCACTTGAAGGTATATTTATCAATGTCTCAATACGATTACAAACTAATGGCAGGTAGACGAGCAACAAGCTGCGCCGCTACCCCTTTCTGAATAGCAAACCCTACCCTGCTAAACACAAAATTCTGCCCCTTAACATGTGCGGTGATACTGCTTACCACCTGTTGAACCCGCTTTAAGAACCGCACCGCGTCAGGGGCGAGAGCGCCAAATGTATCGAAAGCGAACGGGACGAACACGCGCTGATTCTCGATGCAAGCTTTTTCGTGTTTAGCTACTTTGCCCGCCTCTGTCTTGGTTATCGCATGTCCCGCCACAAACCCATGGTCCCTTAGCTCAACGAGGGGGGACACACCTGTCAAATCGACACACGCGTGTTTCCCTCCTTCCCATCCAAAATAAAATTATTCAGGTTACAATGATAAGATAAATAATGTATAATTGAAGGGATTGTAAAATTCTATATTATGTATTCATATTTTAGATGAAATTAAAAATATAGTTTTACCTAGCATATATTATAAAATAATACTTTTTTTTATAGTTGTACATGATACCTATTAGAGGCATTATTACAAACATTAAGTTTCAGTTTTAATTTGTAAGCCTATATATTTTCCATGTATAGGGGCGGATCCAAGATGGGGTTCCTGGAAACCCTCTCGGTTTAAAAAAAAACATAAAAAAAATTAGTGAAAACCTTTTATGATTTGAAAAAATAGTGAGAATTAGTAAAAAATACCAAAAGGAATCTAGTGAAACTTTTTTTTGGATCCACACTGCCTTGAATATTAGTGGAAATGTGGAATGATGATAGTAATTTTTTTTGTTTTTTTGTATATCAATATGTGAAAATATAGTTAAAAATGAAAATAAAATTAAAGAGACGGCCTGACGAGCCACGAGCTGACTCGAGCTTTTTACAAGCTGATCTAGAGCTTGACTTTTCAACTTGATAAAATAAAACGAGCCGATCTAATTTGGCTCGTGTAAGTTTGAGCTCGAGGCCAAGGCCAACCTGGCTCGGTTTAGTTGAATCATTTACTGTTCTGTTTTGTTTGATACTGAGGTAAACCTTCGGTTTTGGTTTTGCTAATTGCTTCTAGTGATAAATCTGAAAATTGGGAATTTGAATTGGTATTGGGCTATTTCGGGGTTTTATAATTATTCCTGTTAATTTTGTGGGCCAGTAGGTTAACATAGATGAAGCATATCTATATTTTTATTTTGATATAAAGTTGTGGGCTAGCTTTATTTTTGTCAACCATCAGTTGATTAACCCAAGGAAAATAAGATAGGATGATTAGCGCAAGGAGAATAAGATAGGATGATTAACCCATTGAAAATAATGGGTTTAAGTTAAAATCGATGGGTTTTATTTTCTGGGATAACTTTGTAGAATGATAACCAAGTTTTAAAAGTGTTTCAATTAGGTCACTCAAGTGGCTCGAGCTCACTTCAATATCGCTTAAACAAGCCAAAGCTCGGATCGAGCTCGGCTCTTCAATGTTATCATCATTATTAATATATTATATATAAAAAATTAAAATTTCGTTTGGGCTCGTTTAGGCTCGCGAGCCTAAACAAGCTTTGTATTTCAGGCTCGAGAACAAAACGAGCTCTATTTTAGGCTCGAGCTCGGGCTCGGGCTCGTTAAGGCTCGGCTCGTTCGAGCTTTTAATCGAGCCGATCACGAGTAGCTCTCGAGCCTCTAGGCTTGTTAACACCCCTAGTTTCAATAGTGTTCTAATCAGATCACTCGACATTCATTTACGTTAAAATAAAGAGTTTTTTCATCAATTTCATTGGTAACCGTTGTCATGTGGATCTTTATTTCTTTTTTCCCTTTCATTTGATGCCAATGTCGAGTGATGACGTGGATTTTAACTTGTTTTTTTTATTTTTAATGTAATTAAAGTGTTTTTATATTTAATAAATATAATTTCATATATTAAAATAATCCGACTCCATCATCTTATGCTCCATTTTTTTCTTGACACGTGGAAAAAATGACATGGCTTGATTTGAATGTTAAGTTATCTAATTGGGACATAAACGATACAAGTGATCTAATTAGAACACTTTTGCAACTTGTTTACTATTCTGTGATATTTTCTCTTATGCTATGGTTCAAATGTACGATTCATATATAAGCACATTGCTCATGTGACATGTCCCTAAAAACCATTTAATAATTTAGTTTTATAAATTTTTGTAAGTGATGCATGTTAGTGTAAATTTTCCGTTAAAATAAAGAAAAAATACATAAGAATGACAGATTGGTAGTTAAACGGACAACAAGCTGGCATGATAGTTATATGTATAAACTAGGTTAAAACCCCGTGTATTACACGGGTTGAGTAAATAAATTTATATACTAAATAATAAAACATTATATCTTTAAAAACTTCATTTATTGCACGGGTTGAATAAATATAATTTTATATATTAAATAATAAAAAGTTATATATATAAGAACCATATTGTACGGGTTGAATTAATGTAATTTTATATACCAAATAAAAAAATTATATCTTTAAAACCACATGTATTACACGGGTTGAATAAATGTAATATTGTTTACCAAATAATAAGATAATACATCTTTAAAAAACCTCATTTATTACACGAGTTAAATAAATGTAACTTTATATACCAAATAATAAAAAAATTAGTAAACGTAATTTTGTATAGTGGAAATAAAAATATTTAATATATTAATACAAATTCGGTTTTCGTGATAAATTATTTGTTTTATTTAAAATGTTTTAAACTAACAATTTACAATTTTGGATAATATTTTATTAGAAAAATAGAAGAATGGTATTCGAAATTTAAAGTAGGATAAAATTTAATATTAACTCATTATTCATTTATTTATTTACTTAATATAAGATAAGTTTGGAAGTGAGGCGAGAAAATCATAAAATAAATACCTACAATGAACGACATGTGTCACACATTAATGTTTTATTATATAGTATAGTATAGATAAAAATTTAGATTTATATAAATAGATTATTTTGTTGTAGCAAAATTTGTTAACGAAGTCTCAATAAATTTAACCCATTATTTAAAACTACGTAAATGTATAAATGATAAATAATATTAGTTAGAGTAAATTACGATTTTGGCCCATGTGGTTATATCACTTTTACCCTTTTAGCCCAAAAAAGAATTTTTTAACATCTGAGCCCCCAACGTCTTTTTTTTAACCCTTTTGCCCCTAACACTAATCCCATCTATTAAGTGTTATGGGCCAAAAAATGTTAGAAAAAAGACGTTAGGGGCAAAAAAAAAATAGAAAAAAAAACTTTGGGGGTTCAGATGTTAAAAATTCTTTTTGGACTAAAAGAGTAAAAGTGATATAACCACAGGGGCCAAAATCATAATTTACTCTATTAGTTAAATAAATGATATTATAAATGAGGAGGAGATTAAACTAAATAATAATTATCCATAAGAAATTAAACTAAATAATATTTAGTAAGATGATTATCTATAATTAATTAGAAAAGATTAAACTAAAATAATACTTATCTATAAAACATGGCCTAATATGATGACAAGTGTCCCAAATATGGTTTCTTTTATTATATAGTATAGATTGTATATAGGAATTCCGTTCTTAATTCAATTAGTATTATAGTGTAAGACGTTAATATACATACATTGATGTAGCATAGTAAAAAAAAATTGAGTTAACTGCCATTTTCGTCCCTGTGGTTTGATCACTTTGGCCATTTCAGTCCATTTTTCAAAAATGCGTCATTTTCCTCCCCGACGTTCTGGAAAGGTGCCATTTCAGTCCAAAAATCATAACCCAGTTAAGTCGGTTAGTAAATAAGGACTGATTGTGTAAATTTGTAACATAAAGGACTGATTGTGTAAATTTGTAACACCACCACCACTAGCCCTGCCACCACCACCACTCCGCTGCCACCACCACCACCGCCACTGCCACCACCACCACCACCACCGCCACCACAGCCACCACCGCCACTGCCACCACAGCCACCACAGCAACTGCCACCACCACCATTAGTTCTGTTCGAAAATTAAATTCAGAAGCAGCATCATGCCACCTTTGATAAACAGACAAAGGAGAAAACAAACCAGAAAGAATAGCATCAACGGTTGCTTCCAGACTGCTGTGAACTCTCAACTCGAGCCTAGAAATAATCTCAACCGCACAATCAAAAGTGGAAGGACCTTTTCTCTCCAGCACTGATTTCTGTACGCCCCTACGGTTTGCCTCTTCATCTCCTAGTGTCACACTCTGCCAAACTGATACATTAATTCCAAAACGACTATCTAATGAAGGGTTCGTTACTAAACTCTCAATGGTATAAACTGAATTACCTGTATTCCTCCAACAAGCATATCCAATGAAGGATTCATTACTAAATTCTCGATCGTAATACCATGAGCAGTTGCAACTAACTAAATCCCACGTTGTGCAATAGTGCTTGCAACTGCTGCTTCAAGTTTTGTACCGATTTCATCGATTACAATCACTTGAGGCATATGATTTTCAACTACTTCTATTAATACCTACATTACATCAAATATCAATAACAAACAACCTAGTATTCATGTTTGGAACCATATATAAGATGCAAAACCTTATGTTGCATGTCGGCATCAGGAACTTGCATCCGTCGAGCATTACCTATACCAGAATGTGGTATATCACCGATTCACCATCACCGATTCACCATCACATTCTCGTTCCATCGTCATTACTCCGACACGTTCCTCATCACCGCACAATCCGAACACCGCAGTCACCTCCGACAACCATTAACACCACCGTCTCCTCACCGCTGCACCATCACCATAACCCACCACCACTTCACCGTAAACCACCGTTCACCTCTGTCATCACCTCCGTTCACCGCTGTAAAACCGACAACCTGCAACTCATCTTCATCAATCATCATCACAGTCGGAGAGAGAGAGAGAGATAACGACGAGAGAGAGAGAAGGAGGCGGGAGAGAGAACCGGCGACGGTGGGGGTGGTGGTGGTGGTGGCAGCGGAGTGGTGGTGGTGGCGGTGGTGGTGGTGGTGGTGGCGGAGTGGTGGTGGTGGCGGTGGTGGTGGTGGCGGTGGTGGTGGTGGCAGCGGAGTGGTGGTGGTGGCAGGGCTAGTGGTGGTGGTGCTACAAATTTACACAATCAGTCCTTATTTACTAACCGACTTAACTGGGTTATGATTTTTGGACTGAAATGGCACCTTTCCAGAACGTCGGGGAGGAAAATGACGCATTTTTGAAAAATGGACTGAAATGGCCAAAGTGACCAAACCACAAAGACAAAAATGGCAGTTAACTCAAAAAAATATTAACACTACTTAATTCCAAAATTGCTTAAAATAGTCAATCATATAGTCTACAAGTATTCAAAATATGGAAATCTAAATCACTACAAGTAGATGAATAAAAAGATCAAACACTTCTACTTGCTAAGAACCATAACTAAGAGTTCTTCCAAATGTATACATAATCAGACCTTTTATACCAAATTGAATCTTTCATTAGCCTATGTGGTGTGGCTATGACCCAAATAACCATCATTACCCTCTACGTGAGTTTTATGCCATTTCACGCTCATCCATCAACCTAATCCACCACCCTATATGGTGTAGACCATGACCCCCATTATCATCCACTATTCTCCCCCACCAATCAAAATCCACTAATTAATTGAAAGAGGGTCATGGTTGCCATCGATTAAACCATGCGAACCACTATGATTTGCACAGGGGGCGGTGTAGCGATGGTTCCATGATCCTACATAGCAATCCATGACACAAACCCCCATCCCCATACCCCATAGCCTTATAAACAAAATGTCAAATCTTTCAAAAACTCGAGTTTGATTTACTCGACATCTCCGTGCAAAACTACCTCCCCTCGACCCTATATGCCAAGAATTCACCTGGCGGCAGGCAAATTGCTTAGGGAGAGACGAGACTTACCTCCAAGCGACGTTATAAAGTCATGCATTTTCTCCATCGACACTTTCAGGAATACCTCACCGTTAAAGACATTCTCTATCTTGTCAAGGAATCCCAAATAGATGTTGGACCTCATCTTAAAAGGTTGGAGTGAATTACAAGTTTTGTCCTTTATCTTTATACAAAATTTCAGCTGGTGTCCTTTACCTTTAAAATTGATGACTTTTGTACTTTATGTTTCAAAATGCTGCACTTTATGTCCTTTAACTCTAACTCTATTAATTTTTTCTGTTAAGTATGATCATGTGCCTTACACATGAGGGTATTTTTGTCACTTCAGACTATTATGTAAAAAGTAAAAAGAAAATACATATAAAAAAGTTAAAACTTAAACACCTTCACTCTCTCTCCTGACTTCAGCTGACTATCTATACCCACAACCACCGGCCATTAACCACCAACCAACCACCACCGTCGGAACTCAAGTTCATCACAACAAACATAATGAAACAAACCTCCAATAAAAATTCTTCCATAGGTGACACAAACGACTACAAGAAGGTTTACCGGAAGTTTGACGCTAACGCTGACGTATGATTTCAATCATTGAGCTAGAGTTCCGGCGGTGGTGAACCCTGAGAGTCATCATCCTTTGAAGTTTGTAGTTACTGATGCACTCTAGCTTGACCCATTTGGTAAATCAGACTCGAATCTTGTTGATATAAACCCGCCATATTGCCATCTTTAGAGAGCCCAGGTTCTAAATTTGAAGTTGATGTTGATGATGATTTTGATTACCCAAAATTTGAAGAGAAACTTATAAATGGGTAAAAGTATGTGAAGATTTATTTTTGTTTTATATATTATAATATTTTTAAATAAATAAGTAAAAAGACTACACTACCCTTCTATGACTTGATTTAACAAAAATATTTAACTGGGTTAGGGTACAAAAGGACATAACGTGCAACATTTTGAAACATAAAGTACAAAACTAATCAATTTTAAAGTCAAAGGACACCGCCTGGATTTTAACTATCAGCTGTGTTGGAACCTGGCGAAATTTTCATGAAACAGAGCAATAAAGGAGTTGAGAGAATGAGGATAAAACGAAACTGAGTTACAACTTAATATCAAGGGTGTGTCACACGTGAGAACAAAAATGTCGGACGTGGGGAGAAGTTGTCAAGGGAAACCGACCAACCCGCCGTCTTGTTGGTGATTTGAGTATTATCAATGTCATTTTAGTATAAGTAGAATTTCTTAACACAAAATTAGAAATTGAAATAAATTATGATACGAGTTAGAAGGTGTGTAATACACATTCGATCAATACCATTCTGATATAAATCACAACGGAACCTCTTAGAATTCTAAAGAGTCGAAACCTATAGGCGATGGGGTTTCAAGGGCCCATTGTCTCCTTAGTGGGGTTCAGGGTAGCACCTAGATGGGTTTAAGAGGCCAAACCCCTGGCAGGTCCAAGGGGTTTAACCCTTGGCTAAATTTAATTTGCTTTATGGAAATACTCAAGACTTGAATGGATGAAGGAAAAATTGCATGGGAAATAATCTTTTGTAGTAGCTAAAATTAGTAGTTAGTTGGATCATCAGTTGGAAGCAAACTTATTACTAAGGGAACGTTTGGTTCGCGGAATATATTTTAAGGAATTGTTTTGTATGAAGTAATGAAATGAAGAAGAGAATGAAATGGACTAAGGAATGGAATAGACAATGGAATGAAATGGATTATTCTATTCCATCGTGATGTTTGGTTACCCGTATGCGAATATAATGAATCGTTACTTTGTACAGTTTTATAAGCAAAAGAGATAAGTAATGAAATACAATTAATAAAAACAACAATAATATATTTGTCTCAATAATAATAATAATAAAACATACAATATAATTATAACTAGTATTAATCCCCCCGCATTGCGGTGGGGGTGTAAAACCGTGACAAATAGCACCAAGGCCACAGCACCGCCAACGACCACCAACACTGAGGTTGTGACGTGTTAATGCGGAGAAATTAGACCGAAACATACTACCTCCGTCCCATTAAAAGTGTCATGTTTTGAATTTTCAAAGTCTTTATTTATAAACTTTGACTTTAATTATTTATTTTTTGTGTTATATAAAACTTGATGAAAATTAACCCGATAAAAACATTTGTAAAACACACTCAAATCATATAACTTTCATCAAGTATTATCTAACACAAACAAAATTATTTAGGGTCAAAGTTTATAAATAAACACTTTGAAAATTCAAAATAGGACATTTTTAGTGGGACGGAGGGAGTAAAACATAGAAAATAATAACAAAGTTGATTTAGGACCCGTGCGTCACGATGAACCTATCAAACGGGAAAAATTAGATGACCATAAAAACGTTGAACCACACATGCACGTTGCGTAATGTTAACTCGCAAAATTTGGAACGGAGCGTAAAACAAAACGTAAAAACGTTGAACCACGCATTAATGTTGCGTTTTGTTAAATCTGAAAATTTAGAACAAAACGTAAAACAAAATTTTTGTGAAATATGAAGAGTATAGGGTACCAAAGTTGAAAGTAAAAAAATTATAATGTTAAATTGACAAAGATAGAAAGCTTTGGGGTTAAAAGTAAACAACTAAAATAGTTTTAGATTAAAATTGTAATTATATGAAACTTTTTTGAAAACCTCCCTAGGCAAAATGTACAATTACTCTATGCATCACAATGTTGTTAATTTATAATAATAATAATAATAATAACAACAATAATAATAATAATAACAACAATAATAGTTATAGTTATTATTATTATAGATGTCTTTCAATTCTTTGAAGAATGGAAAAAGACGTCTTACCAATGAATGAATATTCTTATATTTGGAAGGAATCACATTCTTAGACTAAGAGCATTCTCATCCTAACCATCAAATTATGTGAGGAGGAGTTTTTATATTATAAAGGGTATAAAAAGTGGTTGTGAGTAGAGGAGAGAGAAAATGTTACTGTTCATCTGTATATTTGGGGGGACACTGTTCACCCGTTATAATTTTTTAATATATTTTGAAAGTAGTTGTGAGTGGAACTGAGAGAAAAATGTAATGATAATATTATTTAATTGAAAGGAGAGAGAAAAAATATTTGTTTTTAGTGGAAATATATTGATATAGGAGTTGTTTTTTAGTGGAATGTATGTATAATTTGATGGATTGGATGTGAATGCTCTAAAGGGTATGGAGAGCTCCATCCCATGAGGATGGGCCGCCACATAGGCGCCACATCACCATCCCATGGAGGATGGACCTCCTTCACTTTTGAGGGGGGTGGAGGATAGGGCTACCCCACCTAAATATTTTATAATTTTATAAGTTTTTTTATTAACTTAAGAGAAAAATGCATGTATAGTCCCTGTGGTTTGCTCATTTTTCACCTTTAGTCCCTAACTTTCTAAAATTACAGCTATAGTCCCCAACTTTTGCAATTTCGTTTCCGGATAGTCCCTGACGTGAATGGGGGTTAGTTTTCTATGTTAAGTTGATGTGAAATGACAAAAGTACCCTCTCTGTTAAAAATAAAAGTTAAAAGTCAAAGAATACAAATGAAGTGGGTCCCACCTAAATAATTAAAAAAAACTTTGTGAGCCCCACCCCCACCCCCAACCTCACCTCTTCTTCATCATCAGCAACTCCATTAAATCAACACACAATTCTTATAAATTATGAAGATACAATGAAAGTGGGTATAAACTCCTAGTGTTGTTTAGAGTACTGTTAGGTGAGGAAGACAACTGATAAATAGCAAGTGTCAATTTTGCATCAGATCTAATAACTAAATATACAGCAGCACGGCACCAGCAACTTAAAGAGGACGTACAGCAACGACTTTAAAGCTTTTCCCTCAATGAAATAGATCCTCGCCGGAGCCGCTTCAATTTCAGAACGGAATCCCGATCTTCAGACTACTATTTGGGTTTCAAAATCATCATCGTCATCTACGAGTATTGACGGAGCCCTATTATTGTTTTTTGCAGTAGCAGTTTGGTGGTTTTGGCAATGGTGATGGTGGTGGTGGCTGAGTGGTGATGGCGGCGGTGGAGGTGGTTCTCCTATGGAGGGTGGTGGTGGTTGTAGTTGATATTGGTGGCTATGGTGTTGTTCACCGGGTGCTGTCGTGTGTTGTAGAGACGATATGCAGAGAGAGGCGGTGGACGGAAGCAGAGGAGGGAGGTTGTGCGGCGGAGCAAAAAGGAAGCCATGAATTCCGGTTAATGTAAGAAATTTTGAGAAGCAACAGTGATGTAAGGTTGATTGGAGAAGAAGGGTTAGATTTTAATGCTAAAAACAAAACTACAAATAAGGGTATTTTGGTCAATTCACACTAACTTAACTGAGAAAACTAACCCTCATCCGCGTCAGGGACTATCCGGGAACAAAAACTGAAAAGTTGGGGACTATAGTTGTAATTTTAGAAAGTTAGGGACTAAAGGTGAAAAAAGAGCAAACCACAGGGACTATCCGGGCATTTAACTCTTAACTTAATAAAAACTTTATAAAAATTAAAAAATACAATATAAAACAACATAAATAAATTCATTTCATAACATAAAAAAAATTACATTTCCTAAAAATAAAAAATAAAACATTTCCGAAAAAAAATTACATTTCCTAAAAATAAAAAAAAACCTACGAGGTCCATTTTTTCTTCACCTCTTCCTTCATCCTCCGATACACCTCTCGTTCATCCTCCGGAACTGAGTCGAGATCCAACCTCATTATCCTAAAATCCTCCGCTCGAGCATAGTCGGCCGACACGTTTTTCTTGTGACTATATTTTTCGGCCGCAAAGTCTTTAAACGAACGGAATTCGGAAATCAAGTCGTCCATTTTCGAAGACGCCTTCGAGCCGCCACCTCCACCCGAGCCGCCCCCTCCACTCGAGCCGGCCCCTTTGCGCTTTTCGGCCGCCTCTTTTTTTGCTTTGTCCCTTCCGCCAAGACGTTTGATCTCGTGAGCGGGCAACACATTCTCGTCATATATCGGGTCGTAGTTTATGTCGATTTGACAACGAGCGGTGGAGCCTCCCGCACTATAACTTCCGGACTCGAAAGTTTTAGTCTGTTTGGCGGTTGCGACCTCATTTGAAACCGCCGCCCATTTAGGTTCTTTCTTTAAAATGTTCCATGCTCGAAGGTGCGGGAAAGGCGGATTTTTTGATTCCCATTTAGCAATCGCAAGGTTAAGAACGTCCTCGTCGCTACTCCCACTAGGACGATTGATGTAAAGTGGGTTATAATACCCGCAAAAATCATTCACGGCCTTGTTCATTTTCCGCCACTTGCCCGATACGGAATCGAGATCACGTATCGGGCCTTGCCCCATAAGCTCGTTAAATCTATCCGTACATGCCTTCCAAAAAATAGAACCCGTTTGATTGTTCCCTAAAATTAAAAAAAATGCATTATTAAAACTAAAAAATAAATCTTTTTAAATTTAAATTAAAAAAAATTAACTTTGGTTCATACCGACATTCGGGCAAGTTAAGGCCTTAACATACGCAATTGCTAGCGCCTCCTCCTCAACTTTTGTCCACTGTCTCGGCTTTGCTCTCGACCCGCTTTTTTTTGCGGTGTCGGGTTCGGTTTCAACCGCCTTCCCCGTGTTTTTTTTTGCGCTTGAGTTCTTTAGGTGGCGATTCGGGGACGACTTCATCATCATCATCATCGTCAAATTGAACCGAGGGATGGGGTTGGGAAGTTGGCAGTTGCGATTGGAATTGATCAAGTTGAACCGAGTTGCGTTGCATGAATTGTTGGAGTGCTTGGTATTGTTGCATTTGTTGAACTTGGGACATTTGGGAGAAGGCGTTAGGTGATTGTTGGAAACCCGAAAACGTAAATTGTGGAGACCCCCACGAAGGATCCATACTCGGAGTGTAAGCGGGACTTGAAAAAAAGTTAGGTTGGTTCGGGCTGGGATTGTTCGGGTTGGGGTTGTTTGGGTTGAATGGATTCATGATTGTATAAAAAATGGGAGTGTTTTTTTATAAAAATGGATGAGAGAATTGTAACACCTCGAAATTTCATGTCCAATCTTATATCGACACGTGTCATGAACTTTAAACGTGTAAAGGATTTCTTTAAGAGGACTAAAGTTGACAAACAAAGAAAGTACGTGAATAAAAGGATTAAAAATGTCAACATCGGATAAATATATCTTTCAATAGCCCCACATGATGTTTATACCCTTAAACGAACGAATCATGGATCATACGAAGCTAATTGTGAAAGAAAGTGAGGAATTACAAACTACAGCGGTTAAATGTGTCAACATGTTTAAAGTATACCTCTGAGTGACCTTTTAGCAAACCCGAAGCTTTGTAATGATTAATTATACTCACGAGAATAAGTGATAAAAATTTCACAAGGTTTCGATAAAGTATGAGAAAGTTATGACAACATTCGTATCCGAGGGGTTAAAAGCGTCGACGTTGATAATTAAGGCTTTTCGGGTGACCATAAAGTTAACAAGGACTTCACAAAGATTGGTTAAGTCTTGAGGTCCTTAGAAATCAATTTAGAAGGCTCAAAGTGCAAAACAAGAAGTTACATCAACTTTTAAAAGGACCAGGGGCCAAAATGCAAATCTTTGAAACTTGTTTAACCTGAGCCGAGGCTCCATACGGGGCGCGTAAGGTTGCCCAGAACTTTACGCGGGGCGCCTAAAGTGCCCAGATGTAGAAAAACCTGACAGGTGTCTGTCCAGCCCGTTTAACCGACTTATATGCCTTGTTTTGCATACCATGGGCTGCCCCAACTGGTTTTTAGGCATAGGAGGGCACTTGTAAGCATCTTGGACAAATCCTAGACTTGTTTGGCATGATCTAGTGAGATTAAACTCACTATATAAGGTCCTTGTTTGAAACATTTTTTCACACATTCATAACTTCATTTCTGGAACCAACTGAAGCACAAGACCACTCCCTAAGCATCATTAGTCGTGCAATGGACCTTGGTAAGCTTCCTTAACCTTCCTTAATCGTGTTTTACTTAGTTTATAGCTTAAAAGTCAAACCGTTGTAATTAAGGTTTGACTTAACGATTAATCGCTAATGGTCCAGCGAATTGTCAAAGTAAAGGTAGTTATAAGTTGGTAATTATGTGGGCATTAAAACCTTAAAAGGGCACCCTCTGATTCCCACTCTAACTAGGTCTTTTGTCGGGTCAAAGTTAGTTATAAAAAGTCAACAGAAACACAATTTTCGCATAAACGCATAATTAACAATGTAGATGCCGTACAACCTGTTTTATCACTCATGTAACTTAGTAATTAATGTAAGAACATGTCTAAGCATGTTCGATCCGACAATTTTCAGTTTAGGCTTGGTTCGGAACCGAAAGTCGCGAAATTTGACTTCCGCTTTGACTTTCAGTTCTGACCCGTAGTAGCATGAATTATAAATGCCTTAGAGCTTCATTAGGACCGGGTTACATGATAGTATAACCCTCTGTGATTGGCTCGTTGATTGTCCGATTCGTTTACACGTTTCCGTTAATTGCTTAATGTTGACCATAATGCCCTTATGACCATAAAACGAGAATTTTGGAAATGTGAGAGGACAATAATCTTTGTTACTAATTTATAAACATGTCCCTAAATTTTCACATCAATTTGAGGTCTGGATTAGGAGTTATGCTCAATAGCGTAATTAGAAAGCTTTTTATTAATTAAACGGCGTAATTTGCATAAGGCCAATCTAAACCCAATTTTTTGACACCAAACCTTTTACCCACTGATGTAATATAATATTTTGGGATTTTTGAAGATTTTTAATTACTTTTAAACTGATCATAACATAGGATTATTGCCTTGATTCGGTAATTACCGATTATACCCTTTTCGTTTATAAAATGAGTTTGACACAACATTTTGATACCAAATCTTTTGCTACTGATTTTATAAGTTAAATACAATATTTTGAACTTTATAAACTGATTAAAAACTCAGATTTCCTAATTAAACCAGAAAATCGCTTAAAAACCGATGTTTACGTGTTTTAAACGCATAGTATGGGTTAAAACTATTTTAAACACATAAGACTAAATACCTACTGATATAAATTATTAAATTAAGTATTTTTTACTGATTATTTCAGACCCGAACCTCAGAATTATATTTAATCTCTTTTATAATCTTTAAAATGACCAAAATACCCTTACGGGGCTTAATTAGAGATTAAACTCGTTTTGGGCATAATAGAAGGTATCCTACTGATATCACAACATATTTAAAGCATATTAACTTAGGAAACCTGTTCATGACTCTTTCGGTTACCCGTTATGCGTTATTCGCGTTCGGTTTATGTAATTAGTTTGCATAATGTCACGGCCCCCGACCCACCCTGGACGGAATCGGAAGTCGCGAACAGCCTGTGGTACCGGTGATTTAATTTGAAAAATATTGCAGCGGAAATTTCATCAGGACCGTGAGTTAGGAAAATATCAGAGTTTAGAAAACACCGGATTTTTATTTATTAAATAGATTGGGATAAACCCATGTTTTACAATGGTAGCTTTAATAAAGATAAATCTGATTACATAAAACACTATTTCTTAATTTGATTTAATTAATAAAATAAGCCACTTCTTGAAGCCTTTCAGCGCTGTATCCATCTCTTACTCCAATCTACTGTAATTACCTGAAACATGTTTGAAAAAGGTTTTGTCAGCGGGAAATACTGAGTGAATCATTCTTTTATGAAAACGACTCGTTTGTTATAATTTACAGTATTAAGAGAGATTACAATGTTTATTTCAACCAAATACCCACAGTATTTGTCACTCGACCGGATCTGTGACTATGGTCATACCACTATTGAGTCCGTTCACCCAATAGTGACGAATATCACTACTTAGGTTCGCCCACCTAAAGTGATAAAACATCAGTAATGTGCACAATACCCCACATACCGGCTGTAATTTGGTGACTACATATACTTTATCACTGTAATTATAATCTTGAAAATAAACATCCTTTTGTAAACATATTTGATAAAAAGAGAATGACTCACATTGCAGATTTAATTTGAGCAGAGCCTAGCCTACTGATTAGCCTTTTAACCTAAATTTAATAACAGGCACACAATTCGGTTAGTAACTTACTACAACATTTACGATAACTCACGAGATCAACCCTCACAACGAATGACAAAGTGCGATACTTAAACATCCATCGAATTAACGATGAATGACAAAGCATAACCCTAATGTGGGCAGTACTTAAACATCCATTGGATAGTTTAATCGATCGGACATTGAATCGTAGCAGCGTTCGAGTTATTACCCTGTATTGCGGCGGCGATTAGTGATCCGTGTGTGTTGTGATATTAAACAGAGCGTAACTCAGTGCATGTAGCGAAGTTTTACGTCATTTCAGTATCAGAAATGAAGTCCCAATGCCTGCTGTTTATACACCAATTTTGACATGCTTACGGACCGTAAGACTCATCCCTTACGGTCCGTAAGGGACACCTATTGGCCATAGGGTAGCCACGTCCTGGACTAGCCTTGCTGACTTGACAGATTCGTAAATTTCAATTTTGACAGCGTTTTATTTAGATAATCGTGACTAGGGTTTTACCCCCCCCCCCTGAGTTTTAGGGGCCCTGATCCTGATTCTGATTGTTCTGAAAATTTTAGGGTTTGTGCAGAATCACTTGGGTGTCTCAATTAGGGTTTCCTTTTAGATAAAATAATAAAATAAATAGGACTTTTAATGAGAGTTGTTACATTCTCCCCACCTTAATAAAAATCTCGTCCTCGAGATTTACTGGAATAATTGAGGATATTTTCGCTTCATTTTTTATTCCAGTTCCCAAGTGTATTCAGGTCCTCTCTTTGAATCCCACTTGACTTTAACTAACACTAGTCGTTTGTGTTTGAGAAACTTTACTTTTCTTTCTTCTATCTGAAGAAGTTTCTCAACAAATTTTAACTTTTCGTTTACCTCTATATCTTGGAGAGGCACTACCAAAGATTCGTCTGATAGACATTTCTTGAGGTTGGATACATGAAATACATCATGTACCCCAGCTAACTTTTCTGGTAGTTGTAAACGATAAGCAACTGGTCCTATACGTTGGATCACCGGAAATGGTCCTACGTATCTTGGACTTAGCTTTCCCTTCTTACCGAATCGAACAACTCCTTTCCAAGGAGAAACTTTTAACAGTACTCTGTCTCCAACTTGGAATTCTAACGGCTTGCATCTATTGTCTGCATAACTCTTCTGGCGATCTCGAGCCGTCTTCAGCCTTTCCTTGATTTGAGTAATCTTATCAGTAGTTTCTTGCACTATCTCGGGACCTGACAATTGACTTTCTCCTATTTCTGCCCAACATACTGGAGTTCTGCACTTTCTTCCATAAAGTGCCTCGAATGGGGCAGTTTCAATACTTGAATGATAACTATTGTTATAGGAGAATTCAATTAAAGGTAAATGATCATCCCAGTTTCCACCAAAATCTATTACGCATGCTCGGAGCATGTCTTCTAGAGTTTGGATTGTCCTTTCACTTTGTCCGTCTGTCTGAGGATGATATGCAGTGCTTAGATTTAATAGAGTTCCCATTGCCTCTTGAAAACTTTTCCAGAAATGAGAAGTGAAACGACTATCCCTATCTGATACAATGGAGAGTGGAACTCCATGTAGAGATACGACTTTATCTACATACAACTTTGCCAATCTTTCCATGCTAAAGGTTTCTTTCATTGGTAGAAAGTGAGCAGATTTGGTTAATCGATCTACAATTACCCAAATCGCATCATTACCTTTTCTGGTTTTGGGTAACTTAGTAACAAAATCCATTGTTATGAGTTCCCATTTCCATACAGGCATTTCTAACTGTTGTAGTAGACCTGAAGGTTTCTGGTGTTCTGCCTTAACTTGTGAACAAGTAAGACACTTAGAAACATATCTAGCTATATCTTTCTTCATGCCTATCCACCAGAAATTCTTTCTTAAATCTTGGTACATTTTATTGTTTCCTGGGTGCATGGTATACCTAGATTTATGAGCTTTTTCTAAAATTTGATTTCTTAATTCTCCTTTCTTAGGTACCCAAATTATGCTTTTGTGGAATCTCCAAATTCCATCAGCTCCTTGTTCTAATTCCTTTATTCGTCCCTTCATTCCTTCAGCATCATCCTTGATTGCTGTTTTCTGAAAATTCTTTATTTGTTCCATTAAATCTAACTGTAGATTTAATCTGAGAGCACGAACCCGTCGTTGTTTCTCATGGTACTTACGACTTAAGGCATCTGCAACTACATTTGCCTTTCCTTCATGATATTGAATATCACAGTCGTAGTCACTTAGGATTTCCATCCATCTCCTTTGCCTCATATTTAACTCTTTTTGCCCAAATATATATCTTAAACTTTTATGATATGTATAGATAGTAAACTTACTTCCGTACAGATAATGTCTCCATATTTTCAGGGCAAAAATTACGGCTCCTAATTCTAAGTCATGAGTCGTATAGTTTTCTTCGTGCTTTTTCAATTGTCTTGAGGCATACGCAATTACCTTCTTGCGTTGCATTAGCACACATCCAAATCCTAGTTTTGAAGCATCACAATATACTTCAAAATCTTCAATTCCTTCTGGTAAGGCTAAGATTGGAGCATTGGTTAATTTCTGCTTCAAGATCCTAAAGGCTTCTTCTTGCTTAGGTCCCCATTCAAACTTAACTGCTTTACAGGTTAGCTTAGTTAATGGTGCAGCTCTCTTAGAAAAATCCTTAATAAACCGTCTATAGCTAAACCTATAAAATTTCTAATTTCCATTGCAGATTGCGGAACCTTCCATTAGTAATTGCGGAACCTTCCATTAGTAATTGCGGAACCTTCCATTAGTAATTGCTTCTAACTTAGCAGGATCTACATGAATACCTTCGTGATTCACCATGTGTCCTAAGAATTGTACTTCTGGCAACCAAAATTCACATTTCGAGAATTTGGCGTACAATTTTTCTTTTCTTAACAAAGTTAAGAGTGCATGCAAGTGCTGACAATGTTCTTCCTGACTTTTTGGAATAAATAAGTATATTCTCAATGAAAACAATTACACTTTTATCCAAATACGGTTTACAGATCCTATTCATCATGTCCATGAATGCTGCAGGCGCATTCGTTAGTCCAAAAGGCATGACTGTAAACTCGTAATGACCATACCTAGTTCTGAAAGCAGTCTTAGGTATGTCTTCTCCTTACAGTACAAAATATATATATATTTATATATATATAAAAATATTTTTACATATAATTAAAATTTACTAAATAAGTATGATGACTTAATTAACTAGTTATTATCATGGTTGGATATTGGTTAGTGCTGCCTTGTTTAAGCATAGGTGATCAGTCCATGCCTAACTAAGGCTAGGCTATTCAATACTTGCCCCTGATAATAACCCTAGTATTTAAAAATAATACTAACACTATTACCATTAAACTAAATATAAACTTAAATGAGAGTATATCTCAACATAATTTATATATATAAAAATATAAATTCTTCACCTTAATGATTTAACAAATTTTATTGACTCGATATCAAAGAGTCATCGTTTTGTAATAATGCGGTTCATAGTGCAAAAGGCGGAATGATATTTGAGTTTGGATAAAACAACAAATTGGAATGAAGCCCTCCAGTGGTCTTCATGAATCAAACGAACCATATGCACAACAAACAGTGCATGTGTAACGTGCGGATTTACCAAGAAATGAAATAGATCAATATTCGCTGCTATGAAAGAAATTCTTATGGTATGATGACCATTAAGGGGAAGTAGTAATATGAAAGCCAACTCTTTATATGCAGAAGTCAGAATTTCAACGAAAGAAATATAAGAACTTCTATCTGGAATTTCGTGTGATAACTATTGTTAAGTGACATTGTCAGGGAATGTCAAATGAAATGAAATAGGGAAATTGCAAAAGTATATGACTCCTTTTGCAATGATAATAATTATGACTCTGATTAGACTGTGCACCGATGGTTGTAAAATCTTGTTACAATGTATCTCATCGAGATTCATGTCATTTGTAGGATCGAGTGGTAGAGTACTTCTTTTCGATTAGTAGTTCTCCTACTGACGGTATTAGCATTGGTGTCATCGTGCCTAATTTATATTTTCCAAAGGTCTTGCCTTGGAAATCATGTGTGATATACTTTAACGTCTGTGGACGTATAATTTAGGTTTCATGTGTTTTCTTGTGCATTAGCATAACTTTATATGCTTCTTACTTGTTTTAATAGTCTATGGGAACACATTGAAATTTCTTATACTTTTGATGGTGTCCCAACTTAAAGGGTTTTCATTGCACAATTTACGAGGTAGATGATCAAACAAAATACTGTTTGATATCAGAAAAGAGATTTCTGATAAAGAAATCTAGACACATATGCTTGTGCCTTATTTCAAATTGACAATCCTTAGGGTTTTTGGATTCCCTTATAGATATACAGATCTATATAATCATATATTACACATGCTGTAATATACATATCTTTAGTAAGGTCAATGTATTTAACAGATTCATCTTTCCAAAAACAAGTCAGATATCAGATCATGATACTATTTAGGGAAATCTTGTCACTTGTTTGACATATTATATACCCCATCTTATCCGATTCGCGCCGGAGAGGTAATCCAGTATATCCGGACAAACTGGAGAGTCTGCTTCACCATACCCAGTCTTGTCGGAGAAAATTTTCTATTTCCCATAAATAGTATCTTTTCAAGATTTTAAAAGTGCCTCTTTTATTAGGGCCTTTATCCAGAATCAAGGAAATTTGTATTTCCATAACATATCTTTATTCTGGACCAAGTAATATCAATAAGTAAGAATTAATAGTAATTAAGTGTTATTGCTTATTTATCATATCTTGCAATATTCTAATTACCATTCTTATGGTATACCAAAACCCATCATACTTTATTTACACAAGAACTTAGCTTATCTCGAAGATTATACTAAGGCATCTTTTCTTAAGTTCAAGTCTAAATACTATCTTGTGTGCTACCAGTTAATAGCAATCTCCTAACTCTTTATATAAACTTAGGTATTATTACAACACCTATAGGCTTAAATCAGTGGCTCTGATACCACCTTCTGTCACGGCCCCCGACCAACCCTGGACGGAATCGGAAGTCGCGAACAGCCCGTGGTACCGGTGATTTAATTTGAAAAATATTGCAGCGGAAATTTCATCAGGACCGTGAGTTAGGAAAATATCAGAGTTTAGAAAACACCGGATTTTTATTTATTAAATAGATTGGGATAAACCCATGTTTTACAATGGTAGCTTTAATAAAGATAAATCTGATTACATAAAACACTATTTCTTAATTTGATTTAATTAATAAAATAAGCCACTTCTTGAAGCCTTTCAGTGTCGTATCCATCTCTTACTCCAATCTACTGTAATTACCTGAAACATGTTTGAAAAAGGTTTTGTCAGCGGGAAATACTGAGTGAATCATTCTTTTATGAAAACAACTCGTTTGTTATAATTTACAGTATTAAGAGAGATTACAATGTTTATTTCAACCAAATACCCATAGTATTTGTCACTCGACCGGATCTGTGACTATGGTCATACCACTATTGAGTCCGTTCACCCAATAGTGACGAATATCACTACTTAGGTTCGCCCACCTAAAGTGATAAAACAACAGTAATGTGCACAATACCCCACATACCGGCTGTAATTTGGTGACTACATATACTTAATCACTGTAATTATAATCTTGAAAATAAACATCCTTTTGTAAACATATTTGATAAAAAGAGAATGACTCACATTGCAGATTTAATTTGAGCAGAGCCTAGCCTACTGATTAGCCTTTTAACCTAAATTTAATAACAGGCACACAATTCGGTTAGTAACTTAATACAGCATTTACGATAACTCACGAGATCAACCCTCACAACGAATGACAAAGTGCGATACTTAAACATCCATCGAATTAACGACGAATGACAAAGCATAACCCTAATGTGGGCAGCACTTAAACATCCATTGGATAGTTTAATCGATCGGACATTGAATCGTAGCAGCGATCGAGTTATTACCCTGTATTGCGGCGACGATTAGTGATCCGTGTGTGTTGTGATATTAAACAGAGCGTAACTCAGTGCATGTAGCGAAGTTTTACGTCATTTCAGTATCAGAAATCAAGTCCCAATGCCTGCTATTTATACACCAATTTTGACATGCTTACGGACCGTAAGACTCATCCCTTACGGTCCGTAAGGGACACCTATTGGCCATAGGGTAGCCACGTCGTGGACTAGCCTTGCTGACTTGACAGATTCGTAAATTTCAATTTTGACAGCGTTTTATTTAGATAATCGTGACTAGGGTTTTACCCACCCTGAGTTTTAGGGGCCCTGATCCTGATCCTGATTCTGATTGTTCTGAAAATTTTAGGGTTTGTGCAGAATCACTTAGGTGTCTCAATTAGGGTTTCCTTTTAGATAAAATAATAAAATAAATAGGACTTTTAATGAGAGTTGTTACACATAAATTGACCGAAACGGGTCAAACCTTATCATTTTCACCTCAAAATCCAGAATGTGTTTAGTTTACCCATATTATACAAGTCTTCAAACTTGTCGGGACTAAATCACATTCTAATCCGGTCTTCGCTTAATCTTGCGTTTTGAACCGTATACATTTCTTTAAAACTAACCGGTCTAAGTTTAAACTTAAGAAAGACCCGTTAGGAATCTAATAGGTTAATTAAAACCTTCGTTCCAGATTATGAGCCCAGTAAAAGCTACGCGCACTTGCTGTTTGTGATTTATACTTTGCTCAGGTAAATACTTTTAACTTATTTTCCCTATACGGGCTTAGGGTACGGTATTATAATAATACCGCTTGGTCGGGTATGAAGTCGTACAATCAAATATTGATTAAAAAGATGCATAACCCGTTTTATTCTGTCTTGTTTGATGCAATACCTTTAGGGGGTTAATGACCGTGTCCTGGATATCCTCGGCTCATTCGTTAGAAATGGCCACGACTTAAGCACGGGGTGTAGGCATACACCTGACAGTTGCGTATGTAAAAAGGTAGTCCACAAGAAGGGTATCTTCTTGTGGGTATTATACCAAGTGGTGTGTCTATTAATCTTGATAAACCGGCTCTTCTAACCGGGTCCTGAATGGACGAAAAACATGTAAAACTGTATACAAGTTTATTTTTAAATAATTATCCCAAGTTATAAAAGATTATTTGTGCCTTGTGCATTCAAATTCATTTTCCTTAAACTCTTTTCAAAATGAGTCGGTTAATTGTATTTACCAGTGTAAACTGACGTATTTTCCCAAAAAGGTTAAGTGCAGGTACTATACGAAATAGGCTGGCTACTCCAGGCATCAATAATCAAGTTTTGCAAGCTCTAGATGTTAAAGTCTGTTGAACAATGATTTTATTTATCTTTTGATCCACCTGTGAACCCTTTACAGTCCGTTGTAATACTTTGATATTACTACTTATTCGGTTTGTAATGTGATTCATACCTTTTGTTTCCGTTGTGCATTTATAATTTGTGTTGTTTGACTATGATGATATCAGCTACGTCACGATACTCCCCACCGGTAATACGTGGAAATATCGGGGTGTGACAAGAATGGGAGAAATGGATGAGAATGGTATAAAAAATGGATGAAAGTGATATATATTTAAAGTGAAAAAATAATTTTTTTTAATTAAATCTAGCCGTTTGTAACGGCTATTAATTTGAATTTGGGCACGTCGACTTCGTCTGTGGGGAGCCGGGGACGACGGGACGGAAGCAGGGGGCGGTGTGGGGGACCGGCGCGCGGCCTAAGCCGGCCCCCATACCGCTTAGTCTTATGGAATGATCCATTCCATTACCGTATAATAGCCAAACATGTTTTGTTTTTCATTTCATACCAAACACTACCTAAAGGAATTAGAAATGGATTTGAATTGAAATTTGAATGGAATCCTTTTAAATTTGATAAGGTGTTTGGTTTGTAAATTTGTAAAGAAATTAGAATGTTTAAAAAAGAAAGAGTTAATTACTGTTTTCGTCCCTGTGGTTTGTCAAAAATCACTATTTCAGTCCAATAGTTTAAAAATTGCGATTTTAGTCCCTGTGGTTTCACTTTCGTAACCATTTCAGTACCTGTGGTTTCACTTTCGTAACCATTTCAATCCATTTATTCTGGTAGTATAGGGACTGAAATGGTTACGAGGTGGACTGAAATGGTTACGAAAGTGAACCACAGGAACAAAAATCACAATTTTTAAACTAATGGACTGAAACTATTATTTTTTGAAAAACCATAGGGACGAAAACAGTAATTAACTCAAAAAGAAAATTACAAAATTACCATTTATCAACTTTGTTCTTCTCCAAATGAATGAAAGCAATCAAGCATCTGTTCGATTTTTGTGCAATTGATGTTTTGTTATTCAACCAAAAATGGAGTGGTAAGTATTGAGCAATGACAAATTAATGGTTAGTGGTAAGTAGGAGTGCAAACGAGCCGAGCCCGAGCTTGGCCAGGCTCGAGCTCGAGCTCGATTAACTTATGAGAGCTCGGGCTCGAGCTCGGCTCGATTCAAAGGTCGAGCTCGGCTCGTTTGTATTTTATCAAGCTCGAGCTCGGCTCGGGCTCGGCTCTTTTATTATCTATTAATTAGTATATTAAATAATAATAATATAAATAATAGACTTTTTAGGCTTGCGAGCTCGATAAGTAAAGCTCGGGCTCGGGCTCGGGCTCGTTTACTAAATGAGCTTATTTTTAGGTTCGAGGTCGGCTTGTAAACAAGTTTAAATAAGCTCGGCTCGTTTACACTAAGGCTCGATAAGGCTCGACGAGCTTAACGAGCTTCACATGTGAGGCTCGAGCTCGGGCTCGATAAACAAACGAGCTTTGTTTTGAGGCTCAAGCTCGGCTCGGGCTCGGGCTCGATAAGGCTCGGTTCGTTTCGAGTTTTTTCTGGAGCCGATATCGAGTAGCTCGCGAGCCGCTCGGCTCGTTTGCACCCCTAGTGGTAAGTACTACCGAGTAGTAATGACTTAGCTTAGTACTAAATATTCTAGATATATACCAATTATAGTTTTTCAACAGTTCTTAGATTCTCTAGGATAAATATACCACAATCTACACATTGCAAGAAATCGAGCCTGACAAAGATGAACATCGATTCAAATAGACTTACAACTGATCTAAACTTCTAGGTTAAAGTCATTGAGGAAGAGCCAGAAGAGAGATAGAACGATGTAAGAGGCAGAGTTGAAACTGAAATTAGGGTTAGAGGTATGGATCCAAAAATGATCCGTGCGTTATATATTCCGAATTTGAGCGCCATTTTGCAATGTTAGATCATGGACAAAGTTATATTGTTTTATTAGATATAGATATAGATACAAATTATACTACATCTTAAATTACAAAGTCGGTGGCCTTTGCCACCGACAAACCACCCCAGCATTTTACTTAAATGGCCCTTCCTTTATCTCGGTTTTATATTCATCAAAATGTATGGCTTTTACGCCAGGGGCGGACCTGTAGTGTAAACGGGCGTAGCCCGGGCTACGGCTCAAGTTTTTACGAGTAGTGTAAAAATTTTTTTTTTTTCCGATTTTTATACATAGGACACCTCTGAACAAGTACGAGGACACCCCTAAAAATTTTTGGGATACCCCTGAGTTGAAGGTCTAGTTCCGCCACTGTTTTACGCCACCGACTCCCATCACAACCAAGGCAACACCCTACTGCACCTGGCTTCATTCAGGGGAGATGGTGATGTTTGTTGCCGGAGGAGATGCTCGGACATCGCTGTAGAATTTGACGAAAAGTCTACAAAATCGTGAACCCATGTCGATCAAGAACCTACTGCAAAACACAAGAACCCACCGACAATATCTGGAGTTTCTTTCGGTGTCGGAAACCCTATCGGTGAGATCAACACTTCACTTGGTGAGGTTTCAGGTGGTGATGCGGTGACTGGAGAGGGAGCTGGTTGTAGTGCGGCCATAGTAGGATATGGTGGTGGTGTGGCCGGAGTCGGAGGTCGTGGTGGTAAGACTAGAGTCGTGGTTGTCGCCGTAGTCTATGGGGGTGGTCTGGCCGGATTTGATGGTGGTGTAGCGACGGTTGCGTGAAGTTGAATGTGGAGAGTGGGAGAGGTGTGAAGAGGTTGTATATTAATTATCGTGGAGTTGAATGTGGAGAGTGAGAGAGTTGAATGTGGCGACGGTTGCGTGAAGTCATAGAGGACTGTCAAAACCCAGATTTTTAATTACCTTGAATTATAGGCAAAAGTGGCAGCCTTATATTTCCAATGCAGATTATCACGTTATATTAATTAATATTTTTTTAACGGCCAAATCAATCCCGAGCACTCTCGGGGCACCCACTGAACAAACGGAGTACTCCGAGAGTAACACGAGTCCACCACCAATTCCGGGGAAAACCCGGTAACCCACCCGCCCGTAGGCACGACAGTGAAATTACCGGTAAACCCCATTTAGCTCAAGGATCCAACCCAGGTTTCCCTGGGTCTCTTATCATTGCCCACCAATGCCTCATTCTGCACCAAGTGGGAGTCGATCCTGCATCTCCTAAGAGAAATGCAAGCCCTCCACAACTTGATCTAGAGATGATTGGCTATATTAATTAATATTTTACATTAAAACAGATATACTTAGTTTTGTTTTGGTTCTCTATAAAAAAATGTAGTAAATCAGATTCGTCTGTTTTTTAACCATTTAATTTTTCCAACATATATAATATATATGTTTTTAACACATTATTTTCTTTAATGATTTTTTGTTAGCTAATTTCTTTTTTAAAGTGGTAATTTGTCGTTAACCTCCTCGAGTATCAAAACTTTCGACTTTATCTATATTTAGACGAAAACTTTTCTTGGGAAACGAGTCAGTGGAAGTATAATACGTTTTCGTTACGTACCAAACCGAGCGTTGTTAATTATAATACATTTTTATTTGACGGTATAAATTCGAGTTACTCTACATTTCACGTGGTTTCTATTTTTTTAAAGCTATAATAAGCCACTTTTGATGGTTACGCATCGGTCGCGGGTCATATAACGTTTACACTAATTTGCTTGATATTTGCATTGTACCCGCGCCGCAACGCGCGCGGGTGTATTTACTAGTATAGATTTAAATTCGTACATTTTTCTTTCTAGATATCTTATCCTGATATGATTTTCTATTCACAATGGAGTGTTAGATTAAATTGATTAAAATCACAAGGTTTGTGAGACGAATGGTTAGATTTACTAGAGTATATGATCTAATTAATGAGCATCCTAGTATGTGTTATTTAGAGTTGATGACACGTTAAATGATTTTGAATTTTGAAAAAAATGGGACCGTTTTCCCAATTAAACTTGTGTGTATAGTCTTAATTTGATGGACGTTACATGTTTTGTTTTAAATGTTATGTTGAATTTTGTATTTGGTTTCCATTGGTGGCTATCGTTGATGGTGAATGATGGATGGTGAGGCTAATTGATGTGCTCAATAACATTCAATTAAATTTTTAAGCATTTGAAATTATAGAACAAACAAAAATGTAAAAACGTATGAATGACCTATAATTAGTAGGCATTTTTTTAAACTAGCAATCAGATGCCGTTTCATTTTTTGAAAAAAACATACACTTAGACGGTGTGTAGTGGGGCGGTATGCCCACACATGGCGCCCGAAAGCGACCCGTAACACCGCCACGAGGGGCGGTATGAATGTAATTTTGAGGTGGGGCGCGAGATATATAGCGGCGTTATTTTTTGATTTTTTGAAAATTTGACCGTTAACAACGGTCATAATCTTAAAAAAAATCAATTTTTTTTATTTCACTCTATAAATAACTCCCAACTCTTCCATTTTTTTTACAATTCATACTCAACTATTCTCTCATTCTCTATATATTATTTTAATAAGTGTTGAAGCTACTCCCACCCTATTAAAAAAAACGGGTTCCCCGTCGGAAGACTCCTTCACCGATATTTACCGAAGATTCTTTTCAGCCGAAGAAGACGCGGAAGAGCGATATGCCAAAACTATATTTCGGAAGATTTAGTCGAAGGAACCCAAGCAACAATGGAAGAGAGACTCGCAAATGCTCAACTATTGCGATATAAGGAAATACATAACACGTTGAAGGCGGATTTGGTTGAGCATGCTTGGGCGATTCGCCCAATGCGATACAACAGTGACGACGAAGAAGATTCCGAGGAAGAAGAGGTTGAGGAATTCGAAGACGGGAACTTTGAAGACGTATGTTTGGATGCTGGAGAAAACGAAGAGGAATGAGAGAACGGCAATGAAGACGAAGAATAAATTTATTTTTTTAGGTGTAACGTTTTTTTTTATTAACGTTTTTTATTTTATTTTAATGTATTGTTTTTTATTTAATGCAATGATTTTTGATTTTATAAAACTTAGAAATTAATTAAAAAAATGAAAATTAAAATAATTGAGTAATGATGACAAAGGGGCTTTACGACTACGGCCTCAACTTGCATAACGCCCCATAAAGTCCCGTGATGACATGACATGCCACATGTCGCATAACGCCCCCAAAAAGGCCTTATGACCTCGGATTACCTTATAATTAAAAAAAAAAGTTTGGAATATAAAATCGTAATAGCTTTAATGCAATTTGTTCTCTTTGTAACTTTAATGATTAATCATATATCTAACTTAATAAATAAAAGTAGATGGTTGAAAAATGATATAATTATGTAAGCCAAAATTATTTTTCTTCCCATTTCTTATTTCACTAGTTCGTATATATTTAATAATTTAATATTTAAGTTAATTAAAAAAAGTTTAGTAATACATTATAATATATTAAATTATTAGTATAAAACCTCTTCAAAAATATACAATGAAAATTTATAATTAATTATCAAAATATCATTTTATAGATCTAAACCTTGATATTAACTATTTACGAGTTTTTCATTCATACACGAGTTGTAACCTAGCTAGTTTGTGAATATATAATTAACAACAATCATAATTGAGCACCTAAAATGCCTCATTGCATAATTGCATATTGCATAGCTAGTTAATAAAGTAGGATTTTATAAACTCATAGTTACATTTCATTTACATATTATATAATAACAGTACACTGTCACGCCTGTATCACCTTTCGATTTCTGGCGAAAACCCGCCATCATGTCACCAACACGAAATACCTCGTGAATGAGCTCACTCGATTTTCAGGCTGAGTCATACGAATTTTCAGCCACCATGAACCACCGCTATAAATCTTATAGGCTGTAACTTGTTAACTAGTAAGATAAAAACAGTTTTTTTTTAAAGGTAAGATAAAAACAGTTAATACATTAATATGTATTTAAAGTTCAGTTGTGAGACATCTGTCTTAATTAAATTGGTTGCTTGCCCACTGTATTTAAAGTTCAGTTAGTAAATCACATACATATTTGTCTAAATTATTTTTTTTTGGCGTTTTTCTTAATGGTTTTGTATGATTGTACTCGGATTTTTTTGCTAGCTTCCCGCTAGTCGTATATGATATAATCATTGTCGTTCGAAAAAAAATAATCTAAATTAAAATTTAAAAAGATCAAGTTGCATTATTAATTATTGTTAACATAGTGTATATAGATTTAAATATTTTTTCTGCTTATCATATAACTTATCAAGTTTTGAACTAAAAGATTGTATATCTAATAATTAAAAGTAAGTTACATTAATATAACTTAATAAATTGTGTACATGATAGCAAATGAATAATCTATAAATATACAATTACTTTTATTAGTAAAGTTTGGATGTAAAAATATCCAATTACTTTTATTAGTAAAGTTTGTACGTAAAAGGAATAATATTAAATGAAATTATAACTAAGCTTTCTAATGTCTCATTGGTCGTTGAAAATTTGCCACATTTTGTAAAAAAAATGTTAGAATAGAGACTCACTTTTTAATAAATTAATTTTTTGTTCCAGCATGTTGGATGCAGCCTTTGGCTTTCAAATTGTGGCAGAGAAAATCGACACGTTGTCAATTAAAACAATAAACATCAAATGATGCGTTGGATTATTTCTAAGAACCACACATGAAGCTTCCATGTAGTTTCCCACACACCAGGTGCTCTATGTGTGCAATATCCCTATATGTATATATAGTCCCTATGTACAACCATACAACATACCACATATTCATATTCATCTTCTTTAAACACACACACACATCTCTCTTAGTTGTGAAATATGAAGAATATGAAATCAAACTCCATTTTGGCAGTTGGTTTTCTTTTGTTTATGCTTATTTTCTCTTATCCATCTATTGAAGCTCAAGAAGTTGGTAATGCTTGGAACACAATTATATATATGCTATACATTTAGATCAATGGTTTTTAGTTTAATAACATATAATCCTGTTTCTATACCTAGTAGTTTAATTACATGTGTTTTTTTAACTTAAGTTATTTTTGTGTGGGGTTATATATGCATGTGTAAATGTAGAGAATCAAAGTGGATTTGATTATTTGAGAGGTAGCACGATGGGACCGGATAGATGGGGTGCGATGAGGAATGAATGGTCGTTGTGCAGCAATGGGACGATGCAGTCTCCCATTGATATGTCGAGTCGTAGGGTGGAGATGGTGCTCCATCCTAAAAATATATACAAAAACTATAAGCCTTGCAATGCAACCATGGTTAATAGAGGTCATGACATCATGGTAATTACTATTTCATAATTAATCCATATATAAGCCTCGTATCATTTTTTGTTATTATTGCATGTTTCAATCACTGAAATTTACAATGGATTTGATGTTGCAGGTTAAATGGATTGGAGATGCGGGATCAGTTATCATCAATGACACCGAATACGCTTTGAAACAAGCGCACTGGCACTCACCTTCCGAGCACACCATCAATGGCAAAAGGTTTACTTTGCCTTCCGAGTATATACATATTTTTTTTCAACGGTTAAACGTACTTTTAAACACCTTTTGTTCATTACGGGACTTAACCTCTGTAGACACTTTTTTCAAACATCTTGATACCGCTAGACCAAATATCCTAGACCAAATACCTTTTGTATCTATCTAGCATAGTATATTGGCAGTTGTAGATAAGAAAACATGGGCCCAGTATCCCAATTCAAACAAATATGGTTTTAGGTGTTGAGCAAATTAACTCATTAATATATCAACAGGTTTGACATGGAACTACATATGGTCCACCTCAGCATTGACAACAAAATAGCTGTCATTGCTGTTCTTTACAATATTGGCAGACCAAGCAATTTTCTTTCCAGGGTAACCTATTCGATTCTCTCCAGTTTCTTACTGTAATTCCTAGTTCTATTTATATATACATGGATCTAAAAGAGACATACTTTTGCTTGTTAGCTACTTGAGATCGACTTGTTAAAAGCTTGAATCGAATCGAGTCGAGCACGAATTCGAGCCTAAAATAAGTTTGTTTAACTAACGAGCCCGAGCATCTTTAATCAAGCTTGAGTAGGCTCTTGAGTCTAGATGATCCTGTTATTTCTATAATTTTAACATAATAACAACTATCATATAAAACTATGACAAATAATAATTAAAATGTATATAAAAGTTATAAATGTAAATTAAATAATTAATATCTAATAAACGATCTGAGCCGAAACTGTAGATCGAAACAAAGTAAGGAATGAGCCAAGCTCGAGCTCAAACTCTCATAACGTAAATAACCTGAGCTCGAGCTTAGATGAGCACAAACTCAACTCGACTCATTTACGCCTAGCATATCTACCCCAAGTAAATAAAATATATTTTGATACATGAGTGTGTACACACATCATAGAGAAAGGATCATGCAATAATCATAAGGTTTCTTGAGAACAAAGGGAACAATCATCAAACAAGCAATTCTTTACACTTTTTTTTTAAATATTATAATTTTTACGAAAACAAAAAAATTACATATATATTGATTGGCGAGCTCCGTATATGTGTCGTAAATACACACACACACATATATATATATATATATATATCCCTAAGTTTTTTATTTTTACAATAACAACTTCTTAATGAAAAAGTTGAAAAAAGTAGATGGTAGTTCTCTCATGATCTGAACCAATATATCATATTTGTTAAATACAAAACTGATTGCAATGATTCGTTTAAGCACAAGTTTCACAATTTCATTACAATTTTTTTTTGACTTGCAGTTAGCTGTGAACATATCGTCTATGATAGATCAAAAAGGCATGCGTGGACAGAGTGGGATTGTAAATCCTAGAGAGATTCAAATGAGTAGTAGGTTGTATTACCGATATATTGGTTCACTCACGGTCCCTCCTTGCACCGAAAAAGTTGTTTGGACCATTAGTAGAAGGGTAACAATCAATACTTTTGTGATTACTTATATGAAAATCTTATTTTTTACACAAACTTATTATTTATGTTCATACAGGTAAGAACGGTTTCAATACGTCAAGTTAGATTACTTCGAGAGGCTGTAAATGATGTAAGTATATATTAGTAGAAAACAAGTGATTGCCTAAGTTCTTATTCTTTTCTTTCTAGTATGTGAAGTTAATAATTGCTAATTGACGTTTATGTTGCAGTATGCAGAATATAATGCAAGACCAGTACAACCGGACAATCTTCGAGACATTCTTCTCTATGCGCAGGCTCGAGAGAGGAAATAGGAACGTGCGTTTACACATACGTTCCACTACTATGGTGTAATACATGAAATCTATATATCTTAAATTTTGTTGTATTGTTTTAAAAATTTTGTTTTTCCATCTGTACCCTATTCATCTCGTGAGATTATTATTATTTCATTTATTATTTATCTTTAAGTTTTTTGTGACTAAAGAAATCAGTTGCAAGCTCATGCATCAATGTATACAATCCAAACATGACACGCAAACAATAAGGTTTTGGGCAGGCTAATGCAACCTGTTTAAAAAATGGGATGTATTTGTCCTTGTTTTATACAAAAACAATGCTTAATTGCTTGTGAATTCAGTTTATTAATATTACGACACACGTGTATCAAAATTATAAGGAATGTCTTCATTATCAAAATTACATGGAACGTCTTCGTCCCTTCGTTTTCAATTTGCAGCTTCTTCCAAATTTCAAATTCCATTCCAGTGAATATAAATTATAACTATTTTCATTTCAGAGTAGGTTATAACAGTGTCACTTTTTTTTCCTGCTAAATCATGAGATTGCAATACACTCCTAGTTACCCATTAAACATGTTACCTATTAACCCATTTACACCCGTCTATTGGACTAATCTTGTCATAGTCTAATAGTCAAATGAGTTAACTAGTAAGTTTTATTTATAGAGTTATATTTTAGATAAAAATGAGGTTTTAGGACCCGCACGTTGCTATGAAGAAGAAGAGAGGATTCGACAAAAGTAGGCGACATTGGATCAAGTCTCATTTGGCATGAGAAAGAAAACGGAAAAACAAGTACTTGTGTTTTCTTGTCGGTCGAAGAAGGTTGTTGAAGCGGGAGTGTAACACCCCAACCCGTATAGGGTTGGCGTGTCATAATATCAGAGGTATTTAGAGACATAAGACATACTTTCATTAAGTTTTAAAGTCGGAAATACATGACATAAGTCAGATCAAACCTCAAGGTCAAACACAAATTATTTAGAGTTTCAAAGCTAACATATAACATTATTAGATTAATCCTAAAGCATGACTAAGCATCTTCAGATAACACCCTAGAGTTTTATTCCACTCTTTCCATCCCGTCCAAAGTAACTTGTGAACCTGTGTGGGGAAAAAGGCTTACGGAATGAGCCAAATATTTAGTATGAAAAAATAGGCTCGAAATAATAACGATAACAGTAATAACAACGAAAACTTTAACAGAACCATCAACATACACAGTAAACAGAAACATAGTCAGTAATAAGATATGATACAAAGTAACTCAAAATAACAGATCGTGTCATATGGATGTACCCACGAGCCCATATAAACAGTAAACAATCCGTGACGATACACAGACGACCATTCATGTATACCAATTACATGAAATGGTACATGTTGGCATACTCGCAACCATTTCCCGTAATAGGACACTTGTCATAACCACATTATTTCTCACTTTTCTCACAATATTAGATTAATGTACAGGATCCTCTACCTATCTTGAAGTTCTATTTATATTACTAAAGATTAAGTTATGAGTAGTTTTCAAATCATAACAAATATAACCAAGAATATCTTAATTACCATTTTACTACCCATCTAATTTTGCTTTTGCAAGGATTTGAATACACACTATTTTATTGGAGGCAAACACGATATCACTAGGCAGCCGGCCATGAGTGTTAGTGTTGCAAAACTAAAACGGTTTCATATCCATCCGGGCTTTAACATCACATGAATGCTGAATTCTTCGCTATGTTGCTTCTGAGTGAAACTTTTACATCCAAACTGATCACAAACCCTTTTATTGCCATCATCAGCGTACACTTGCACCAATGGCTTCTTGCATTTTTGCCAAATAACAAGCATCTTACAGGGTCGTACTTGTGGGTTATAACTTTTGGTTGCAATTTCATACAATGAACATACTAACAGCTTGTGAGTCACTTAATTCCACATTATTGATGAATAAATCAAAAGCATCTCAATACTCATGCATCATGCATGACGCCATTGAGTCGACAACTAAATTCAACAATTACCCTATCCTGTTTTGTACCTAAGGGTTCGACCAATCCGATAAGTGTGTCTTTTTTATCATGAGACTAGAACCCTCAATCATTAGAAGATGAAGATTTTTACTACTTTGATAATGCTAGGCTACAGCCGTTCGGTACCACCTACGATTATGTTCCTGGTTGAAACCATTGTTGCTGGTCAATCCCAAAGATGGAAATCTATTGGTAGCCAAGAAAGTGCCAAATCTGATATTAATTCATTTGTTGTTTTGAACTCAACGTAGTAGTTTCCTCAAGTCACATGCACTACACAAGAGTATTAGTACCCAAGTCATAAGAGACGCCAAAGGAAATGACTCCCACTCTCCCATGGTATCCGCTACTAGTATAAACGGACTAAGTCACTCATGAGCTAGTCGAGATTGGCTCGCTGAAAGTTTGAATCGAGGCAAACCAAAAATAAGTTTGTTTAATAAACGAGCCCAAACTTCACTTATAGTGCTTGAGTTGACTCGCGAGCCTAAACAACCCTATTATATATATAGATAGTTCTTATTTAATATATTTATTTTTATATAGTATCTGACACACATAACTTATGAAAAACATAATCAAAGAATGTATATTTGTTTCGTGCCTGCTTTGTAAACATCTATGGTATTTTTTTTAATAAATTCACCATGGAATCTTATTTTTTTTTAATAAATTCACCATGGAATCTTATTTTTTTTAATAAAGGGTGTGCCTATTGGCACACCAAACCCTAGCAAAATTAGGGTTTACCTACGCAGCGTATTGGTCAATACGCAGCGTATTGGGTTAACCCTATACGCTGCGTATTGACCAATACGCTGCGTAGATAAACCATGGATCTCAGTGCCTGATAACCAATCATTGCACAGAAAACAAGGGTCATATACGCTGCGTATTGGTCTATACGCAGCGTATATAAACCATTAGATTTTTTTGGGTCATTTTGAGAGGTTTGAGAGATCATTTTTTCACAAAGTTTAAATAAGCTGCGTATTGACCTCTAAGCAGCGTATATAAAGGTCTGAAAATGTCTTTTATACCCTTGTGTTGAGGCTATACGAAGCCAAATACAAGGGTAGTTGTGTCATTTTTGTCTCATACGCTGCGTAGGGACCTCTAAGGAGCGTATATAAAGCTCCATTTTTGTATTTTTTTATTGCGTATTCCTTTGCTTATTTATAAAAAAAAGAAAATTATTTATAAAAAAACAATATTATTGGTAAATAATACAAATATAAATTATAAAAATAAAAAATTATATAAATATTATGAATTATAAAAATTAAAAAAGAAAATTATTTATAAAAAAACAATATTATTGGTAAATAATACAAATATATTGTTTTGTTATCGTTTAAATTAAATTATCGTATTCCTTTGTTTATTCATAAAAAAAAAGAAAATTATTTATAAAAAAACTATATTATTCGAAAATAATACAAATATATTATATTGTTATCGTTTAAATTAAATTATCTTATCGTATTGACCTCGTATAGATCCCTACGCAGCGTATGAGACAAAAATGACTTATACGAGGTCAATATGAGACATATACTATGCTATACGATACGATATCACACTTATAGGCTTATACAGGGTCAATACGTGACCTATACTACCTCTATACGATACGATATCACACTTCTAGGCCTATACGGGACATATACTACGCTATACGATACGATATCACACTTATAGGCTTATACGAGGTCAATACGTGACCTATACGACGCTATACGATACGATATCACACTTATAGGCCTATACGGGACATATACTACGCTATACGATACGATATCACACTTATAGGCTTATACGAGGTCAATACGGGACATATACTATGCTATACGATACGATATCACACTTACAGTCTTATACGAGGTCAATACGGGTGTTATATCGTATCGTATAGTATCGTATCAGGTGTTATTTTCCTTTTTTTTATAAATAAACAAAGGAATACACAAAAAAAAATACAAAATGGAGCTTTATATACGCTCCTTAGAGATCACTACGCTGCATAAAAGACAAAAATGACACAACTACCCTTGTATTTGGCTTCGTATAGCCTCAATACAAGGGCATAAATGACATTTTCAGACCTTTATATACGCTGAGTATTGGTCAATACGCAGCGTATATACATTATAAGGGTTAAAAAGATAATTTTACCACATGTTTGGGGTTAAAAATAATTTTACCACCCTTTATATACGCTGAGTATAGACCTATACGCAGCGTATATAAAGGTCAGAAAATGTCCTTTATACCCTTGTGTTGAGGCTATACGAAGCCAAATACAAGGGTAGTTGTGTCATTTTTGTCTCATACGCTACGTAGGGACCTCTAAGGAGCGTATATAAAGCTCCATTTTTGTATTTTTTTATTGTGTATTCCTTTGTTTATTTATAAAAAAAAGAAAATTATTTATAAAAAACAATATTATTGGAAAATAATACAAATATAAATTATAAAAATAAAAAATAATATAAATATTATGAATTATAAAAATTTAAAAAGAAAATTATTTATAAAAAAACAATATTATTGGTAAATAATACAAATATATTGTTTTGTTATCGTTTATATTAAATTATCGTATTCCTTTGTTTATTTATAAAAAAAAAGAAAATTATTTATAAAAAACAATATTATTCGTAAATAATACAAATATATTATATTGTTATCGTTTAAATTAAATTATCTTATTGTATTGCATCGTATCGTATCGTATCGTATCGTGTCGTATTGCATCGTATCGTATCGTATAGTGTATAGTATATAAGTCTCGTATAGAGGCCTATACGGGTGTTATTGTATAGTATAGTATCGTATCGTATCGTATCGTATAGTGTAGTATAAGTCTCGTATAGGTTTCCTATAGGTCTTGTATATGCATATACGATTAGACGGGACCTAAACCATACCTATACGATACGATATCACACTTATAGGCTTATACGAGGTCAATACGGGACCTATACGACGCTATACGATACGATATCACACTTATAGGCTTATACGAGGTCCCGTATTGACCTCGTATAAGCCTATAAGTGTGATATCGTATCGTATAGGTGTAGTATAGGTCATGTATTGACCTCGTATAGATCCCTACGCAGCGTATGAGACAAAAATGACTTATACGAGGTCAATATGGGACATATACTATGCTATACGATACGATATCACACTTATAGGCTTATACGGGGTCAATACGTGACCTATACTACCTCTATACGATACGATATCACACTTATAGGCCTATACGGGACATATACTACGCTATACGATACGATATCACACTTATAGGCTTATACGAGGTCCATACGTGACCTATACGACGCTATACGATACGATATCACACTTATAGGCTTATACGAGGTCAATACGTGACCTATACTACACCTATACGATACGATATCACACTTATAGGCCTATACGGGACATATACTACGCTATACGATACGATATCACACTTATAGGCTTATACGAGGTCAATACGGGACATATACTATGCTATACGATACGATATCACACTTACAGTCTTATACGAGGTCAATACGGGTGTTATATCGTATCGTATAGTATCGTATCGGGTGTTATTTTCCTTTTTTTTTATAAATAAACAAAGGAATACACAAAAAAAAAATACAAAAATGGAGCTTTATATACGCTCCTTAGAGATCAATACGCTGCATATAAGACAAAAATGACACAACTACCCTTGTATTTGGCTTCGTATAGCCTCAATACAAGGGCATAAATGACATTTTCAGACCTTTATATACGCTGAGTATTGGTCAATACGCAGCGTATATACACTATAAGGGTTAAAAAGATAATTTTACCACATGTTTGGGGTTAAAAATAATTTTACCACCCTTTATATACGCTGAGTATAGACCTATACGCAGCGTATATAAAGGTCAGAAAATGTCCTTTATACCCTTGTGTTGAGGCTATACGAAGCCAAATACAAGGGTAGTTGTGTCATTTTTGTCTCATACGCTGCGTAGGGACCTCTAAGGAACGTATATAAAGCTCCATTTTTGTTTTTTTTTATTGTGTATTCCTTTGTTTATTTATAAAAAAAAAAGAAAATTATTTATAAAAAACAATATTATTGGAAAATAATACAAATATAAATTATAAAAATAAAAAATAATATAAATATTATGAATTATAAAAATTTAAAAAGAAAATTATTTATAAAAAAACAATATTATTGGTAAATAATACAAATATATTGTTTTGTTATCGTTTATATTAAATTATCGTATTCCTTTGTTTATTTATAAAAAAAAAGAAAATTATTTATAAAAAAACAATATTATTCGTAAATAATACAAATATATTATATTGTTATCGTTTAAATTAAATTATCTTATTGTATTGCATCGTATCGTATCGTATCGTGTCGTATTGCATCGTATCGTATCGTATCGTATCGTATCGTATAGTGTATAGTATATAAGTCTCGTATAGAGGCCTGTACGGGTGTTATTGTATAGTATAGTATCGTATCGTATCGTATAGTGTAGTATAAGTCTCGTATAGGTTTCCTATAGGTCTTGTATATGCATATACGATTAGACGGGACCTAAACCACACCTATACGATACGATTTCACACTTATAGGCTTATACGAGGTCAATACGGGACCTATACGACGCTATACGATACGATATCACACTTATAGGCTTATACGAGGTCCCGTATTGACCTCGTATAAGCCTATAAGTGTGATATCGTATCGTATAGGTGTAGTATAGGTCACGTATTGACCTCGTATAGATCCCTACGCAGCGTATGAGACAAAAATGACTTATACGAGGTCAATATGGGACATATACTATGCTATACGATACGATATCACACTTATAGGCTTATACGGGGTCAATACGTGACCTATACTACCTCTATACGATACGATATCACACTTATAGGCCTATACGGGACATATACTACGCTATACGATACGATATCACACTTATAGGCTTATACGAGTTCAATACGTGACCTATACGACGCTATACGATACGATATCACACTTATAGGCTTATACGAGGTCAATACGTGACCTATACTACACCTATACGATACGATATCACACTTATAGGCCTATACGGGACATATACTACGCTATACGATACGATATCACACTTATAGGCTTATACGAGGTCAATACGGGACATATACTATGCTATACGATACGATATCACACTTACAGTCTTATACGAGGTCAATACGGGTGTTATATCGTATCGTATAGTATCGTATCGGGTGTTATTTTCCTTTTTTTTATAAATAAACAAAGGAATACAAAAAAAAATACAAAAATGGAGCTTTATATACGCTCCTTAGAGATCACTACGCTGCATATAAGACAAAAATGACACAACTACCCTTGTATTTGGCTTCGTATAGCCTCAATACAAGGGCATAAATGACATTTTCAGACCTTTATATACGCTGAGTATTGGTCAATACGCAGCGTATGTAAACTTTGTTAAAAAATGACCCCTCAAACCTACCAAAATGACCCAAAAAAGTCTAATGGTTTATATACGCTGCGTAGAGAGCTATACGCAGCGTATATAAACCTTGTTTTCTGTGCAATGATTGGTTATTAGGCACTGAGATCCATGGTTTATATACGCTGAGTATAGGTCAATACGCAGCGTATAGGGTTAACCCTATACGCTGCGTATTGACCAATACACTGCGTAGGTAAACCCTAAGTGTGCAGATAGGCAAACTGGGTGTGTAGATAGTTAGGGCCTTAATAAATTCACCATGGAATCTTATTAATTTTTTTTTAATAAATTCAACATGGAATCTTATTATAACAACTTTTTGATGTATCCGTTTTAAGCGTTATTTTGAAGAAATCTTCCAAAATGTCTGGGTGGTGTAGTCGGTTATCACGCTAGTCTCACACACTAGAGGTCCCCGGTTCCAACCCGGGCTCAGACATGTTTTGAAAATTTGTTTTTATAATTATTAATTTGAAGAAACGTTACTTATAGCTGCTGTGTAACCCTTAAAAAGGGTTTATCTTATAAATTGTAACTAGTGGCGCAGGATATGAGGGGCCAGGGGGGCGCCCGACCCCCCGAACTTTTTGCGAAGTAGTGTTACGTATCTGTTTTTCGTATAGAAATTTTTAGGTTTATATGTATTCACCCCCCCGGTTTAAAAAAAAAATAGGTATATATTTTTTTGGACCCCCCGGTTTAATTTTTTTTTTTGGTATATATGTTTTCGACCCCTCCTGTTTTATAAAAAAATATTTATATAGCCCATTAGGCATTAGTTTTTGCTGCTAACCGATCCAAAAAAAACCCAAAAAAAACCATTATAACTTAGCCCATTAATTAAAAGCCCAAAGAAAACCCATTAACTTGAATAGCCCATTAGTTAAACTGTTTTTGCTGCTGCTAACCGGTCACAAAAAAAAAAAAAAAAAAAAAAACTGCTTTTCTGCTGTTGACGAGGACTGAGGAGACGAGGAGAACAGAAGAAAAAAACGCAGGTGCTGCTGTGGGCTGTCTTCTTCGTTCGACTAATCGACTTCGAGGAGACGAGGTATGTGTTTTTTTTTATCTTTAGGTTTAAATTAGGGCTTAATTTATGTGATTTAGGTTTAAATTAGGGATGAAATTGGACCGATTTTTTGCCATAAACTTGTTGAAATTAGGGATTTAGGGGTGAAATTAGGCTGTAACCATGCTAGATATTAGAAAAAGAAAATGCCTTGTGTTGAAATTAGGGATTTAGGGGTGAAATTAGGCTGTAACTTGTTGAAATAAATTAGGGATTTAACTTGTGTTGTTGACTTGTTTCTTGTTAGATTACGCTATGGGGAAAAACAAAATCATAACTTCTTTTTTTAAAAAAAGATTAATATTGATCAGATTGTTCTTCTTGTTGAGAAGTATTATCCTAACGATTTTACAGAGAAAGAAAGGAATCTATTACGTGGTCAATTGGATAGTTTTCAAGTTGAAAGAAAAAATAATCCCAAGCTAAGTGAGGTATCAACTCTTTCTGATCTTTGCAAAACTCTTGTGCAATGTCAGAAAAATAACACGTACAAATTGGTTGAAAAAGTGTGTCGGCTAATCTTGACGCTTCCAGTTTCGACTGCAACAACGGAAAGAGGATTTTCAGCGATGAAAATATTTAAGACTCGACTTCGCAATAAGATGTCAGATCAGTATCTAGCAAACAGTATGGTGATTTACATAGAAAAGGAGATTGCTGAGAGCTTTGATTTGGAGTCCATAATTGACGAATTCAAAAATCTTAAAGGAAGACGAGCAGAACTATAATTCTTCATCCAGGAGAACCGGCCACCGGGTACCCACCTTCCTCTTCTTTTTAATGTTTTCGTGTCTTTGTTCAATTGTTTGTTAAACAATGTTTACGTTTTAATGTTTGAGAACGTATTTTATTTGATATTAATATTTGACCAGATCCGACCCGAATCGAATCACCGACATCCGACCCAAACATAGAATTTTTTTTAGGTCCGGTACCTTCCGCCCCCCCGAACATTTTTTTCAAGCTTCGCCACTGGTTGTAACCATTAATTAAATAAAAATGACAGCGTCACTTTATCTTCATCAATAACGAAATGTGTTATCTTAACAAATATATATATTTTTTTTAAACCATCCATTTTTATAGGTCAATCCCGTGGATTAGGGCTCAAAATCATATTTTGAACTAGGTTTGATCAAAGACTTTTTTTACTTTACATTGTCATTGATTTTGAAGAGTGGAAACAACCCAAACCCTCAATAATTATCAATAATCCAAAACTCAAACAACGAACTAGAAGAAGCGCAAAACTGTTCCTCCGGTTTCTTTCTGATCGAGATTAAGCAATAAAAAATAAATTAACCTTTTTTGTTCTTGATTTACCACTCAAGACAAAGCACCAAAACGAATGCTTTGTCTTTTTTTTTTCTTGGGTAGCAATCTACGTGAAACCTTTTTGTTTGACCTGCTAGAAAACAAAATAAATATGTTGTTTCCTTAATAATATCGGTCGTTGTGCATGTTTATCTGAAACTAAACCCGACCCGAATTTAAAGTCACCCGAACCCGAATTAGAGAATACCCAAAAAACCCGAACCCAACCAACGTAAACCTTCTATAGGTCGGTTAGCGAGTCACTTTTCCTTGTCAAAAACCCGAAAAGTCCAACCCGAAAAACCCGAAAAACCCGAATAAAAACGTGAACACACCTTGTCAACCCAACAAAAAAGTTTGTTGACTATTGATATCCACAGTAACAAAGCAGCAGTAACAAAGCAGCAGTAACAAAGTACTTTTGCTTTCTATTGATATCTTTCTATTTCGTGGCGATTGAACTAAAATATAAAGGGGGATTTACAATAACTTCGATCCAACAAAGGTGAAGGAATTAATTTGGCCGGCTGTAAAAAAAGAAAACCGAATTCGAACAACTTTTTTTTTCTTTCAAGTTGTATTTCTCCCGTGTGTAGCGAGCCTAAACTACGATACCTACTTTGTTAGGATTGAGTACACGCAAACACAAACACGAAAGCCATAAACAAACACTTGAATCTTTGTGTTCTATTATTGTTTTTTATTGTTTGTGTTTGTGCGTGCTCAATACTAACACGAAAGTAATAAGCAAATGTGGGAGCCTCATACAATGGTTTTGCCCTTTTATAATTGTTGGAATGGAATTGAGAAAGTTCCGGATTGTGCGTCCGTCGATATAGGACAACTTGTTTAAATGGATCAGGAGGAAAAAAAAATGAAAGAATTTTTGATAATCTATGAAATAATTGTTTATTATATGGAAATACAAATATACCATATTCCGATTTAAAGGTAATTTATTATTGGATTAATAAATTTTGAGCTTGCATTGTACGCTTATATATTGTATTTTTATTAATGTTTAAACACTCAACTTGCGTATATTTTTGTTAACTAATGCCCGAGATTTGATTGGTAAACCGTAAGATGGGCGATTTTTTTTTTCGAACGGCGGCTATTTTATATAAAAAATAGAAGAATGGGGCCAGCTAGAAACTGGAAGTCCCAACGATAAACATATTACATAATGATATCTCTCACGTTAAAGTTGCTCCATCTCTCCCAATCCAAATCCAAGAATGGAGACTTATTTTTAAGCCACATAAATGAATCTTCTTTTATGTCCTCCACCACTTTCCTAATCGAACAATGGGCGTTGTCAAAGATACTCGCATTCCGAGCCCTCCAAATTCTCCAAAAAGTCGCATAGCATATGACGAAGAGAACTTTCTTCCACTTTGAAGAGCCTTTAAGCTTGTCAACTTCACTCAAAATATCTTGTGCATTATTAATATTTAACATGCATGGAATCTTCAACCATATGCAAATAAACCACCATATTGTCTTCACAGTAACACAAGAAGCAATTAAATGATCTACATTTTCATCCTCATAACCACATAAAACGCATTTTAAATCCCCAACATCTATACCTCGATGCGCCAGAGCCATTTTGGTCGGAATACTTCCCTGAATAAGCCTCAACACAAAATAAGAAACCTTTTTCGGAACCCACGGTAACCATTTAAATCTGCCCACATCCGTCCTAACCCCAACGGCCTCCGCCACCTGCATCCTACAAACTGCCGTCGAGAAAATCTTACGGTTATTGTCATCTTCCAAAATCCCCAAGCTTTCCACACCTGTCACACCTGCTTTCATAATGTCTTTGTCAACCGAAACAATGTCTTTCCACAAACCGGTTACCTCCTTCATCGGAACCCCTTGCACCTGGTACTTATCCCCGTGTATAGCTCGAATAACCAAAGCCCACAATTCAGACGGATTATCTTTGAATCTCCATTTCCATTTCATCAACAAAGCCCAATTCAGCGATCTTATATCTCCCAACCCGGTCCCACCCATGTTTCTTGGAGCTAGGATTTTCTGCCATGAGATCCACCTAACTTTCACCTTGGTACCGACTTTTCCCCACACAAAATCTCTCCTAATCCCTTCTATCGTCTTCACCACTTTCACCGGGGCCTTAAAAATAGAAAAATAATATGACGGAAGGTTCCCTAAAACAGATTTTGCAAGAGTTATCCTTCCCGCCATTGAGAGATTCTTCGCCTTCCACCCCGATAGTTTTTTTGAAAATTTATCTATAATAGGTCTCCATGGTTTAATCCGTTTCATATTATCCCCCACCGGAAGGCCTAGGAAATTAAATGGAAGATATCCCATTTTACAACCCAAAGATCTCGCCTTCTCTTCCACCTTCTCATTATCTACCCCAATCCCCACTATACTACTTTTTTTTCAGATTCACCTTCAACCCCGTAACAAGAAACACCACCCTAAGGATGCGCCTTAAGTTTGTGATATTCTTATTAGACCAAACGCCCATAAAGACGACATCATCAGCGTAGCAAATGTGTGTCAAAATCGGACCCCCATTAGGTAAGGTGATGCCTTCAAACAAACCCATTCGAACTGCTCTTTTCATAAAGTTTTCATAAGATGGGCGATTTGATGATTGTCTCTGTTGATAGCTATTTAATCTTCGCACTAACATTTCTTGCTACGAGATTATATGATACACATAATAGGGATGCAAGATTATATGATACCACATAAGTGGGGGTGACAATGAATTTGGTATGCCTCACGCATTAGCAATTTCAGTCTCATATCTGATTGTAAAAGTGTCTCATACTTAGCCTATTACACATGGGGTATTAGGTTTATCCGTAAGTTTTAGAAAATATATTCGTTGGGATTTTGTTAAGATTTTTTTTTCTTTCCATTCTAATATTTATATAGTTTATGTTTCTAACAACTGTAATAAAATGAAATATGATAAACTATAAACATATCACCTTCCCCCAAAATATTTGAAAAAATAAACCTACGTAAATTTCATGATAATATATAATCTCAAAATATAATTACGGATTTCGTAACATAGAGATCTAACAAATTCTCTATATCTATATCGATATCTATAGCTATACCTACTATATAATAATATAATTGGAATTTGGCATCAATTTAGTAAACTTCATTAAATAAACTAGGGAAAATGTCATAAAAATGTAACCAAGTCTACTCTTTCAATTAAGTCATCCAAACATTATTTGTCTCTCTAAAGTAATTAAACTTTAATTTAGTGTTCTAATAATGTGTAATTACCAGGTCACCAGGTTACCACTTTTTTTCTTATTATTTTTTATTTTTTTAAGCTTATATGAATATCATTTATATTAAACAAACAAATTTTAAACCCTAAAAAACCCATACATTTCGATTTCAATCATCGATCAAAATTTTTTATCAACTACATGTTCAAAATCTTATTTCCCTCAAAATATCATATACTTTTTTAAAGCAAATCCTATCTGTTCATCTTAAATTCAAATCCATTCAAAAGTGATTTTTGATTCATTGATCATTTAACTATTCATCAATCCCAAACCAAATCCATTGATTGATTCATGCAAGTCATGTGATGAAAAAAAAAAGGGTTTACTGGGTTTGATAAATTAATATTAATAAATGGGTTTGAGGATTGATGAATATAACATGTGTTTTTAATAAGAACAGATATAGTCAAAATCTGTTGAGGATTTTGAGTAACTTAAAATGTGGTTTTAATAATAAAACAGGTTTAATAAAAAATAGGTTTAATAAGAAAATTTAATGGGATGCGTGTTGTGAATTAAAACAGGTTTAATAAAAAAAATTCTATTTTTCACGACCAAGGAAACAAAAAAATACATGATTTTACTAAATATAAAAGAAAAAAAAGTCATTTTTAGTTAATATTTTTTAATTAAAATAAACTATATTTAATAAACTTTTCATAACTAAGATATCATTTAATAAACTCTATTTAATTAGTTCTATTAGTTAACACGTTTGTATTTTGAGTAAATAACTAATACGTAGTAAATAATAATAATAATAATTGTATCCATAACGATAATTTAATGAATTAGACTTAACTATAAGTTTAGTGTATGATTTTTAATTATAAACAAATCAGAGTGGTTAGTGTGTAAGCGGCCTTGAACCTAAGGGATTGTATTGGAAATTATAATTACATAACCTTACAAAAAGTAACTTTGGGTGTCTTAGGGTAACTTAATAGTTGTGTCTCTTCACATCACACCCCTAACTAATACCCTTGCCTTAATAAATACTTAACCCAAACCAACATGTCCCAATATACACACCCATTGAATAATACATTATCGCATCGCTTCAACTAGTGGCATCGATTCATTCAAAACTGGCACCGCTTCATTCAAAATATAATATAACTAGGTTAGAACCCCGTGTAATACACGGGTTGAATAAATGTAAATTTATATACCAAATAATAAAAAAAATATCTTTAAAAAACCCGTTTATTACACGGGTTGATTAAATGTAATTTTACATACCAAATAACAAAAAATATATTTTTAAAAATCTCATTTATTATTATTACATGTGTTGAATAAATGTAATTTTATATATTAAATAAAAAAAATTATATCTTTAAGAACCCCGTGTATTGTATGAGTTAATTAAATTTAATTTTATATATTAAATAATGAAAAAGGTAAAAAAAAATTTTAGCACGGGTGGGGGTGGGGGTTATATTTTTTTGGAGTTTTTTTTGGTGAGTTATAGTTTTTTTTTTTGTTTTTTTGTTTTTTTTGCGGGTGGGGTGGGGGGGGGGGGTAGGTTTTTTGGTGGTGGTGGGGTGGGGTGGGTGTTTAGGTTTTGGGTGGTGATGTAGTGGGTTTAATTTTAGGTTATCGGGTGGTAGTGGGGGTGGGTGTTTAGGTTTTGGGTGGTGATGTAGTGGGTTTAATTTTAGGTTATTCGACACTTGTCACTCTATAAATCCTTCTTACACTTCTTACAATTAGGTGCCTTTGTAGAATAACTTGACCCGAAAAATGATATAGAAAGAGAACCATACAATTTTTTTTATAACAATAATTAATATACTTTAAAGTTTTTAAATGTTTCAAGATTAACAATTCGTAAAAGCATGACAAGAATTGATAATTGATTTTGTTGACCACATTGACACAATTCATTTCTAATAAAGATTTCCTCAAATAAAGTGTGGATCCAATCGCTTGTCAGTTGAATCCTTTATCCTAATATCAAATAAATAATTCAAAACCCAACACCAATGTTAGATAAATTTGAATGGAAGATTTAAAAATTTGAATGGATTAAATTATCTTTAAATTATTAGGCAAATATTCAAATATTGAACAAAAGATATTATCACATTTAAATAATATTTATAAAAACCCAAATTTTGATAGCCTCATTGATTAACACGTGTACTCAAAGAGATTTCTTTTATTATATGTATAGAATAGATGTATGTACACGACACTGAAACAAACCGACAAAAACATTAAAACGAATATACACAACCGACGCACTGATTAAAACAAATATAGTAAAAAACAATGTTCGTTATTTGCCGGAATCCGTAGATACGACGACGATACTTATCGGCAATTAAACAGTGCAAGTTAACGGCGACTAAACACCGTACTTTTCTGTCCACTTCCCTTCCGTCTACAATCAAACGCTACACTCAACATCCCATAAACAACCGCATTTAACCACCAACAGTCACAAACACCCTCATGCAACAATCACATCTCCTTTGAACAGGCACGCCGCCATGCAACCATCGCATCTCCTCCGAACAGGCACGTCGCGACAATAACTTAACCTTCATGTAACCGTCGTATCTCCTCCGAACAGGCACATACCTTAATATATATACATATAACATATACTTCAGGAACGGTGGCTTTCACAATATCACGATGATTCACGGTTTCTTTGCCAGAAAAGTTACAGAAACATAGATGAAAACGGCTAGAATAAAGTTTTCTAAGGCCTCGAGTTTACCGCAACTTCTTCTCCGGTGCAACAAACACTTTAAAACGGCTATCCACTTGACCGGCAGTTACTGCGTTTTACTGACTTCACCGAATGCTTTTCCATTCTCCTAACGGCGAAGAAATTTAAGTTATTTATTTAAAACAAATTGTGACTATCAAAAGCGCTAAGCGTTAGTCTCCTGTCAACTCCATCTAGCAATTAAAGCAGGGGCGGAACTACCTTATGCCGGGGGGCAACGCCCGCTACGGCTTGGCGCGGAAAAATTTTAAAAAATTAGTGTAAATTTTGAAAAAATTTGAGATTTTTTCGATTTCGTTACGGCTTATTTATAAAACGTTACGGCTTGACGGATTTTCTAGATCCGCCGCTGAATTAAAGTATCTATTTTTACCCCCTATCAAACTTTAAGCTCAATAACAACACAAAAATACACGAGACATAATATGATAAGTGGATAAAATTCGAGTATTTGGTTTTTAAATTCGTGTATCCATCTAGATTGTGTTTGTTTTAAAACAAACCATGCACACCTTTGACAATGATTGTGTTTTGACACATTGCATGAGCATCCTTCTAGTCTAACAAATACAAACAACTAAATAGGATGTTATTTATTGTCCAAATCTTGAAAGGTGCAAATACTAATTTTTTTTTTTGAAAGATTCACTTCATTAAAACGGCCGGCCTGACAAAAAAGCGCAGAACCGCACCAACAACCGATTACAACATATACAAAGGAAAATTACACCAATCTCTCCATGCTAAATTACAAAGTTTGGATCTACTTTTAAACCATAAAAAGGTAAGCGACTTCACTTCCCCAAAGATCTCGTCACTGACACCTTTACCATTTGAGAAAATTTTCGCGTTCCAAGCTTTCCATAGGTGCAAATACTAATGGTCTGTTTGGTATGGGGTAATGGAATTGACGAAGAAATGGAATGGACGAGGTAATGGAATGGACGAGGAAATGCAATGGATCATTACCGTTCTATGTCTTGTTTGGTTACCATGTGTGAATGGCAGCAGAGGTGGCCGTTGGTGGCGGCGGCGGCGAGTGGCGTTGGCGGTTAGTCGCAGCTGTGGGTGATAACGGTGGCGAGTGGGTGGTGGCGGTGGCGGGTGGCGGCGGTGGCTGTCGGGGTGAGGTGGTGGCGGGTGGCGGCGATGGCGTCGGTGGTGGGTGGTGGTGGTGGGTTGTGGCGAAGGTGGTGGGTTGTGGTGTTGTTGATGAATGGTGCAAGAGGGGATGGAATGGAAAAAAAACATGGGGGGTGGAATGAATGATTTTGAGGGAATGGAATGCCTTTTGTAATGGGTGATTCCATTCCATTGACCAACCAAACACCATTTCTTTCATTCCCTCGTAATCATCCATTCCATTCCACCTCTCATTCCTGCATACCAAACACTACCTAATGGTTAATAGTTGTAGATTACGAATATGAGCCGTTTGATATAAAAAAAAATAAAAAAAATTAATAATAAAGAAAAACTAAAAGGAAATGATATAACCGTTACCCGCATTTTAATCAAGAAATAGAATTTCTATATTCATAATAATGAAATCTCACAAATTCTGATATCCCCTATATTATTATCAAACCCTAATTTTACTCTGGAACGGTTGATGGCGTTAGAGGAAACGACGTCGTTTTCAAAGTTTCCAACAATTCAGTTATCGCTATCTCGATTCAATTAATTCGTAGAAGGCTACTAGAAGCATCGTCGCCGGCCAGGTTACATACATATTTATTCAGTTTTAGTATATAAGTTAAACATTACGGATTTACGATAGTAAGTTGTATTTAGTTTTATATAAGTTTCATGGTTCGATGTTTGTGATTTACTAGCAAAGTTGGTCGGTGATTCGTTATGGTTATTTTGATGGTGCATGATTTGGTCTAGAAGTAGCAGTTAAGATCTGAACATTATGGTCATAAGTTGTTTCTATTTTGTGTTTTTGACTGATATCGTAACGGGTTAGACTATATACGTGCTGCGGAATTAACTAAACCATCCAATAATTAGGTGTTATCGAATAACTAAAACTTAAATTAAAGTAAAAGTAAAACAGAAGAAAGAAAAAAATCTGATTGGTTGAAGGGTTAATGGGCCCGCAACAATTTCTTAACACCCGTTAATGGGTGGCGAGGCTTCGTTGGCGCCCTCAATTGCCTTCTAGTTTCATGAACTTGTGCTTATAAAGGCTATACAAAGTTTTCAGATGGATAATGGTGGCGGATTTTAGTAATGTTTTGGCATGTAGATTTACAACCTTGAAGTTTTAAGGATACTTAGAATATGTTTCTTTTAATGTATTTAGGTGTGGCAATACCTGATGTAGCAAGTAGAGGCCTTAATAAGGTGCTTGCTTATATTTGTTTTTCGTTTATTGCATTATTTGTAACTAGTTACATGAGATAGACTCATCTGTTTTTGTCTGAAATATGCGTAATTGATGCAAATGTCTAGGTGTTTTTTGGGTTCCTATATCTAGTCGTGTGTGGTTTTCTATATCTATGTCTATGGACAAGTTATTATATGATCAGTTTATTGTGGCTTGTCTTGTTGAGTTGTTGATTTGATGTGTATGTGTGTGCATCTTTGAAAATTGAAGCTATAGTATTGTCAGTACGGTTATGAAACTAAGAGAGGTTCTATATATATAGGTATGTTTGTTGAGTTCTTTTAGGAACCTGGTAGAGATCCCATGGGGTGAAGCTGTGACTCATTTGGTTGTGGAGTCTACCGGAGTCTTGACAGATAAGGCTGTTGCGCATTTAAAGGTTTGATTTGATCTATGATGTTACTTACATTTAATAGTTTGTTCATCTTTATATGTTTGTATGGTCATATTTTTGGTTTTTGGGTTCATGGTAAAACAAACTACAAACATTATTACTTTTGAGAATAGTTGAATAATTTATTTCAGAAGATGAATAATATGCATCCAATTGTTCTGGTGCAATCCCAAATTATTGGATCTTCATCATATATTCTACGTATATGTATATGTATATTAAGGAATCACTTGGGTTTTACATATTAATATGTTTTATGTTACAATCTTCAGTGTTCAATCACCCATATTGGTATATGCATAGCCTGCGTATAAGCCATTTAGATAATAAAGAATTTGAATGAACATGAAGCATCCTCTTCATCTAGAGATGCATGTTGCAATTATAGGTGCTTATTTGTTTACTTTTATGACTATTGTCAAACCTTAATGCGTCTTCGTTTTTTACTAATATTTCATCTCTTTCTTTCTAATCGACATTCTATGTCTTAATGTTTGTTATTTCTTAAAGCTAAGAGCCCAACGCGGACAGTCGAATGCGTACGACCTAAAGCATAAAGCCTAACACGCAGGTCCATAAAACATGACTCATAAAGCCAATGCCATAAAGCACGAGGCATAAAGCACGACGGGGACCATAAATCCTGATGTCTAAAGTGTGAAACATGAAGCCGAAAGCCCGAAGCCCGTTATTATGTAAAGGTGAATTCACTTTTTCCTCAACTATTTGCTATCTTGGAGGGAGCCGCTACTGCCGTTTAAGCCCGCTTGTTGATGGAGAAGAGCATTGTGTGAAAGGTAACTCTTCAGATTTAAAAGTCATTATGTTTTTCTCATTTGTTTGCGTCTACTTGTTTTGCGTTAACATAGGAGATGTTAGACTTAATCGGGTTTATCCACAAGACGGGAAAAATCATTATTTGGTGTCCATTGGTCCGGGTAATTCTGATTTGGGTCAAGCGGTAGTTTAGATTTTTTGTTTTGGTACAACAACCCTATCTAGTAAATCCCACAAAATAGCCGGATGTAAACAAACCTTACATTGCAAGGGGTTTATCTATTTTGGTAGTGTTTTTAATTGGTAATGTTTGCTATTTAGTAAGTAAAGATTGAGTTTGATTTAGTTTCTTAATTAGAGTCATTAGGTATCTTGGTGACTAAGTCTTTAGTTTATTATATATTGAGGTTAGGGGGTCGTGCAAATTGCATGCTTTTGACTAATAAAAGAGTTGATCATATGTTGGTCAATATCGTGAGTGTTGTTTAATTTGAGAGTCAACTTTTGGGAGGGGGAGCAACCTTTGACGAACAATTCTTTTGAAGATCCATAGCCAACAAGCAAACTAAAATAAAGGAAATAAAAATGTCATACATGTACCAAAAAAGATAATAATTGCAACTAAATAAATGTATAAGATTATTTTTACTACCTCTTGAACTCACTTAATTACCTACACCCATCATATCTTTCAATACATCCTTCTGTAGCTATGAGTGTTCAACTAAATAACGATTTTACTTTTGCTCGTTTGGCTGCCAAAGAATTTAAAGCCTTCGGTATTTCATAGGTTCCTAAACCCATCGGCTCCAGTTCTTTTTAAATTTCCTCATGTATATATTCATGACGATAAACTAACATATATGTTATTGTCTTCTAGAATAACATTAGCCACATTGTCAACACAATTCATAAGCTTTGAGTTGAACGCTTCATCTTCTTGTTCAAGTTTTCATTATATACTTTTATATATTTTTATATTCGAAGGCTGCTCATGTGGAGAAGTTATCATCATTTTTGTATTAGTTCTCAAGGGGTACTTCACTGCCAAATTTGCTTCTATTTTAGTGTTGTGATTTTTGTGCAATCGGGTATTTCTTTCTTTAGCAATTTTAGCATGTGCATCAGATGCTCTATCCTTTGCAAATAGTTCTAACATTTCATTATAGTTTGACACTTTTCTTGTCTATAACATTACAGACTCAAGCTTTTGACTTTTTTTAACACAATAATAAGAATTAGCATTATAAACTATAACATAGATATTTAAGGAAATAACTAAACCACTTACATCTATCAATTTATCCTATACTTCGTCCTCCGCTTCAATTAGTTGAGTATTAGAATTCCATTTCATTGAATAGGTTCTATGGAATTCAAGGGCATCTTGTGATTATAAAGGAAAAAGTAACCCTAGATGAATTGCACAAGGTGTCCAAGTAATTAGCTACAAGCTTGTAATTAGCAACATTATCGGTAACTATTTGAACTACATTCTTAACCCTAACTAATTCAAGAACGTCAACAAACAAATTACACAAATTCATAGAATTGCTCTTAGTATCAGATGCATCTACCGATTTAAGAAATGAAATACCTTTCTCATAATAAACCAAGAAATTAATCAAATGATGGTGCCTAATATCCATCCAACCATCACTCATAATTGTGCAACCACTTTCAACATAGTCACAAGATGCCATTGACGAATCTTCTAACTTGAGGAATCTTGTGACTGCGTTTAAAGTAGTAACTTGCGAAGCTTGTGACCATGTTGAAAGTGGATGCATGATTATGAGTAATGGATGGAGGGATATTATGCACTGTTATTTGATTAATTTCTTGGTTTATTGGGAGAACGAGATTTCATTTCTTAAATTTGTAGATGCATCTAATACAAAGAGCAATTCTGTTAATTTGTCTAGTTTTTTTTTTTTTGGGTGATGTTGTTGAAATGGTTAGGGTTAAAAATGTAGTTCAAATAGTTAATGACAATGCTATACTAGTTACAAGCTTGCTTATACAATGTTATGTGATAGATATCCTTCAGTTACCTTGATACCTTGTGCAGCTCATTGTCTTAATCATGTGTTAAAGGATGTTTTAGAGTTGGATAATGTTGTAAGTTTGGTCAAACTAGCATCTAGGGTTACTATTTTCATTTATAATCACAAGATGCCTTGAATGTCGAAAGATTCCATATCATTGAGTGGGTTCTTTGGGATTCTAATACTCAACTAGTTGAGCAGATGACAATGTATGGAATAAATTAATAGATGAAAGAATCTTGGGTATTTCCTTGAATATTATCTAATCGTTTATAATACTAGTTATACTTGTTTTGTTAAACAATCAAAGGCAAAGGTTGTAATGTTGAAGATGAGAAAAGTGTCAAACTACAATGAAATATTAGAACTATTTGCAAGGGATGGGGGCATCCGGTGCACCTGCTCAAGCTGAAAATGCTAAAAAAAGAAATGCTCAATTGCACAATAATGAAAACATTAAAATGGAAACACTTACAAAAGCTTATGACTATTTAGCTGCCAATGAAATAACTTTAGATAACCAGTAAAGTAATGATGATGATATTTAAGTGTAATGTACTACATCTTCTCCCTTTGTGCAGCAAGTAGTCTGATAATGAAAAAATATATATACATAAAAGTAAAAAAAGAAAACCTGAACAAGAAGATGAAACGTTTAACTCAAAACATATGGATCGTGTTGACATTAATGTAGCTAATTGTCACATCCTCAAATATCAAATCCAGAATTATCTATCGGATGGGGAACAACCGTCCCCATCTAAGTTTAAAAGAGATGTCATATGAAAGCAAAAGGGATAGATGGTGAATTCAAATGTCATCCCCGGCAAAGGAGATGACAGATCCTTCATCGTCACTTTCATCTGGATCCTACTGCGGATCCTCCTCTGGTTCTTCTTCCGGGTCTTATTCCTCCTCAGCATTGTTTAACGCATCGTTCAGTCTTGTATTTAGCTCTTGGGTGTTTGCATGAGCATGTTCTAGACTAGAACACATCTTGAGCACCTACGCCTGTAGTTGTCTCATGTAGGTGACCAAATTGTTGTGTGCCTGCTCCATGACAGCCTGTCTCTTTAATAGTTTCAAAATCTCTGATGTCTCCCCTTCTGTGTTTTGCTATCGCGATTTCTTACTAGGACCCGTAGCAGGCTCCTCATGAGTAGGAATCTCGAGTAGGCGCTTCTCACGTCGGTTTAACCTAGACCTAGGGTAGGATCTGAAATGCAATGCATGTGTGAGTGTTAAGTGGGTATGTGTGTAGTGAATGCAATAAGAATGATGAACCATGTAAACTACCATTTTGGTCCCTGAGGTTTGGTCACTTTTGCCACTTTAGTCCAAAACTCAAACCTTTTGAATCTGGGTCCCTGTGGTTTCAGTTTTATTGTCATTTTGGTCCAAAAGTAAAATCAACTCGGTCTAATAAAATCCTGATATTTTGTCCTTTTCCTCAGGGGTAAAATGGTCATTATAATTTTTATTATAACACATTATTAATTAAAATAATAAAATTAAATAATCCTTTGACCTTATAAAAGCACAGACTTATCATCTTCCCCCAAACCCAAACTCTCCCAAACCCTCTACTCTGTTCTACTATCATCTTCTCCAAACGACTTCTTTTTCTGTAAAAGCATTAACCTTTTCATCTGATGAAAAATCAAAAGTTTTACTCACTTCTTTCTGTTCATATTTGACTTCTTTTTCCCCTAAAGTTTTACTTTTTTTCTTTTGTTTATTGATGAAATTATTATCTTCAATTAAAGGAGGTTCAACAAACAATTCGTGAACAGTAAAGCTACCTGATTTTGGCTCCTCAACAAACCCACCATAATCTTTAACAGACACAAATTAGTATTTACTTGTGTTCATCTTTAAAACATTCGAAAAATCCCCTGTTTCCTTTTTTTTGGAAACAGGGGTATCTTTATAGGTGATCAAATCTTTTTCTGTCATCTGAAACTTAAACCCAAAAGTAAACTCTGATTTCAAATTCTCCTCTGCACAAAATCCATCAAAGATCGAAGCTTTTCTCTCTTCTTTATCACTAAAGATTGAAACTTTATTATCTTCTTGATGATCACTGAAACCTACAAGTGGACCCAAATTTCTCTCATGGGTATCGTCAATCTGTGATGTGCACAACAAATAAGTGATACCCTTTTATAAATACAACAAAATCAACAGAAAATAAATACAAAAATACCACAATTCCCAAAATACAAACTTACCACGCCAGGTGTTCGATTAAATGCCTGAACGAGCTCAAAACAAAATTCCAAACCAAAACCCATATACAACTGCAAACTTTCATCATGGTTTGCTGAACCAAATCAGGATCAAAAGTGGAGCCTTCTTTTCGAACAGAGCAATTAAAATCCTCGTAATTATCCATTGGAGAAGATGTTCGTTTGGAGAAGATGATCATAGAATATAGCAGGGTTTGGGAGGGTTTGGGTTTTGGGGAAGATGATAAGTGTGCTTTTACAAAGTCAAAGGGATTATTTAATTTTATTATTTTAATAAATAATGTGTTGTAACTAAAATTATAATGACCATTTTGCCCCTGAGAAAAAGGACAAAATACCAGGATTTTATTAGACAAATATGAGCTGATTTCACTTTTGGACCAAAATGGCAATAAAACTGAAACCATAGAGACCCAGATTTAGGAGGTTTGAGTTTTGGCTTAAAGTGGCAAAAATGACCAAACCTCAGGGACCAAATAGCAGTTTAGGATGAGCAGAAAACCGAAATAACCAAACCGTAACCGAAAAACCGAAAAATCCGGACCGAAAAAACCAAACCGAAACAAAAACCGACGGTTCGGTTTTCGGATTTTTAATAATCGAAAATATCGATTCGATTTTTGGATAATCATTTTCAATAACCGAAAATAACCGAACCGAACCGATAAGTTATAATACTATGCCAAATCCATATATTTTGATGTTTAAGTTTAAGTTGTTTAAGTGTTTAACCGATGCTACTAAGAATTATTAACTTTATTTTTGTTTGTTAAATATTTATAAGAAGAACATTAACATGTTCATTTACCATTAAAATGATTTATCTATTGTTTACAAGATATAACAAAATTTAACATAAAAATTAAATGGTTTTCGAAGTATTATAAAAGAAAACGTGTTAACAAAAACTTTGGAGAAACATTAAAATATATTAGAAGATTAGATTTATGTGAACAATAATTAAAAAGACTAAATATATTAACTTAAATACAAACATTTAAGAAAGATTCTTAAACTTTGAATTACACTTTTAATTTTGAATCTTAAGTAATTTGTTTCAAAGACCGAAAATACCGAAAAGCCGAACTGAACCGTTACTAAAACCGAAATAACCGAAACAAAAAAATCCGAAACCGAACGGTTTTCAAAAATGGAAAAATGAACTTTCGGTTACGGAACCGTGCACACCCCTAGTCTGGTTTTTCAAAAATTTAAGCCGAGCTCACTATAACCAATGGCTCTGATACCAATTTGTCACACCCTTAAAATCCGCATGTGGGGTTTTACCACGAGGCGTGTGAGAAACCAAAATCAAGCCACTAATCATGTTGAACCTTCATAAATAATTGATAAATATTAACTACCACGTTCAACATGGATAGTGATATACTTTAAATGTTCCAAAACAAAAGTTTAAGTTTGACAACAGAAACTTAAAGTATAAAAACCCACACATAGCAAAAACCCACAATTGTTTTGCATAATAAAAGAAAACAGTTTAATAAAGCAATGACACTCCAAGCTGCAAGTCCCCATGTGCGTCCTACCTAGCATCCTGCAAAACATGCTGACGTGCGTGCGGGTGTATATATTTTTTAGTATATTTTTAGCTCTTTTTACTCCCCGATTCAAGTTTTAAATTTATAAAACACGATATTCCACTATCACTCTACACACACGCTAGGGCAAGTGCACCCATCGCGGACGTAGTATAGTGATGGCAAGATACCGAGGTCGTCCAAGGACACAAGAGCTTTTAATACCGGCTTATCGTCAACGTCTAATCGAACCAAACTTTGAAGAAAGGATTTTTAGACTATAAAAAGATAAACTAAAAATAGAAAATAAAATAAAGGAAAAACAGTTAGACAAGAAGGAATCGCTTGGTTCCGACTCCTCTTTCATGCATCCTTTTAATGATTTCCGCACTTTAGACATTTTAAGAGATTATCTTAGTTATAAGGGTAGGCCCCTCTTGTGAAGACGACATCACCCTCAACCTATTGGTCCGAGTCAGCAGGGATACAGTCCTGCAAGGTCGGATTATTGAAAGATAATTAAGTAAGTTATTAATGCGAAAAGTGGTGGGCCCCCTTCCCGGCAGCGATCACCCTCAACCCTTTGGTCTGAGTCAGCAGGGATACAGTCCTCGCAGGGTTGGTTTAAATTTTTAATAGTAGTTTATAGATAAAGGGTTCAAGCGGTTTGCACTTCTTCCGTGGTGGGTAATGCCCGCTCCGACTCGTGAAGTGTTACTAAGCTTGAACCAGGTTCTCGCAGGATCTATACACTGAACGAGACATAAAGTTTACCCAACCACCCTTCTAACCCCCTTCTAGGCAATTAACACGTTTTATATAGACCGTAAAGACACGAATATGTGAATCAACGACATATGAAGAATGATTAGATAAATTTTCCTTCAATATAAAAAACAAGTTATTAAAGTCATTAATACATACCTGTTTTGGTCAAAAATTACCGAAGCAATTTAGTGATCAAATTAGTAATGTGAGGTAGTGTGCTAAAAAGTTTAAGGAAAATATGCTTGTTGAATTATTTAGAAAATCAGTATTCAGGATACGGCTCAGGATATTGAGCTGTATCTGCGATCAAACAGTGAGTAAATAATAAGTAAAAAGTAAGGGAGACGACACGAGATGTACGAGGAAAGCCCTTGATCAATCTAGATCGCCGGCATAAAACCTCGGGAGCTGACAATCGCAGCTGCCTTGTTCTTCTTATTGCTTTAAACTTCAAGATACAGTGCAGGATATCAACCAGATCTCTAAGTGTTACAATGAATTCGTGTGAGAGTACAATTTGCGAGAGAGCAAGTGTTGGTGTGTAGTGAGTGTGATTGCAGTGAAATTCTTGTGTCCCCTTCGATCTGGTGTTCCTCCTATTTATAGTAACTAAATACAAACAAATATCCCTATAAATATGGGATGCTCCGAATATTCCATCACGAACGTTGTAGACCGAGTAATAAGGCTTCAACGTCTTTCTTTGAACGGTTTGGACCGAGTCTTCCGCAGAACAAGTCTTTGTGAACGTTGCTAGCTTCCAGCCCACGTACCTGCACATAATCCGTTAGTGATCCTGAGGATACCATTCAGGATATTACCAGTACCCTGAATCCACACCCCGGATATAAACAGATATTATTTAATCAAGATATAAGCCAAGATATTTCTCAGGATATGAGCTCAGAAATTAGCCCACAACAATTGTCCCCAAAAATGTTACCGTTTAGTATCCTCATTACTAACGGTTACATTTTTTACGCAAACCGAGGCAATTAAGAGATAAGACCTGTGATGTGACCGTTTGCAACTACCCAGCCTATATCTACTCATCATACCCTATATCTTCTCATCCTCATCTTCTTTTTTAATAATCATCGACAAGGAAAAAGGTACATTTTCTCTCTATCTTTCTTACTTTCCTTCATCTTTTCTCTCCGGCGAAAAATCCAACCGATCAAATGCCGCGTCAAACAAGATCCAGTTCAGGTGACTCGGCCCCTACGTTCTACCAACAAAACCTTCTCCAAGAACCGGAGAAGGAAGCCTGTACCTTTGATAGTGCCCACTTGTCTGCCTTAAAATCCTCCGGTATCTTCCCGGAAGGAACCATATTTAGACCGTTTGACCGGGAAATCCGATCAGATATGGTCTCCAACGAGTGGATTTGCTTTAGTGCTTTTCCTTTTACCCTAGGGCTTCGATTCCCCTTTCCGGATTTCATCACCGAGTTCTTTAATATCACAAAAATCTCTTTTAGCCAAACAATGCCAATGCTCTGGCGTGTCTTAACTGTTCTTGATCAGATCAAGAGAAACCACATTCCTGAGCTTTCCATCCATGATCTCCCCCTGGCTTACAAGCTTAGATGTCACGGATCATGTAGATTTCTGTTTTATTCTACTTCCGGTGACCCATTGATACTTCGTGCCACCAAGAACGAGGATGGTTGGCAATCCAAGTTTTTCTTCGTAAAAAGGGACTCAATCCCTGGTGGGACGGAATATCCGTTACAGTGGTTGAGAAAGGGTAGGATTTAGGGTTTAAGAATGATCCTGTCGCTTATCCTGTTCAATATCCTGAACTAATTTATCTTCTTTATTATGCAGCTGATTTCAGGAAGATTGCTCCTCCTCTTGCCAATTCTCAAGAAAGAATAGACGCCATTAGACTTCTCCCAGAGGCAGAAAGAAGTTTCAATGCTTCTCCACCGACTCCAAGTCCTCTTTCAAGTGCCAACATGTCTGGTAAGAATCCTGCAAGATATCCTGCACACATATGCTTCTTATCTGTTATTTATAGGTGGTATTAGAATTTACTCCCTGTGTGCAGACTCCAGCAAAGTCCCAGTCTATCTAGACCTGGATGAACTTGACAGCTATCCAACTCCAGCCATAGTCAAGAAGGAAACTCCTGCTACCACCAGCTCCAAGCCACTCCCGGCTCCCAAGACTAATCCAAGAACCCGTGCTTCCGCAGCGAAAAAGAGAAAGGGCCTTGAGGTCAGCACTCCAGGCTCTGAAGGGTTCTCCTATGATGAGCTCAGCTTCTCCGACTCCTTAGAGCCAATGACATCCTTCCTCAATAAGGTAATATCCTGTCACATATCCTCCATGTATATCCTGCACATATATCCTGCACATACATCCCAACAGGATATCCTGGTAGGACATCTTAGTTAGCATATATTCCAACCTCATACCTGTGATCAATGTGCAGGGCCTCCAGCATTTGCTCCACTTGTACAATGACGCTCGTGGTACTGTGGCACTTCATGAAGCCAGGATCAAGCAGCTCGAGAGCACCGTTGCTGACCAAGGCGCTATCGCCGAAGCAAAGAGCCGGCACTACGAAAGCTTGCTAAAAAAGGTCACCCAAGATGCTGAGGTCAAACTTGCCAGCGTTCAAATGGACCACGATCAGGCCTTGATCAGCTTTCGAGAGGGAATCAAGGCTTCTGCTATCGTCTCCCTGCTACAAGCACGCATCAAGATGGCCTATGAGGCCAAGGAGACGGGCCTTGTTTGTCCATCTTGGCCAGTTGAATCTTGGGTGGCTAAATTGAAGGAGCTCGGAGGCAAAGCTGTGCCCCTTCCTACTGAAGCTGGCGAGTCTTCTAAGTCAGCAGAGGTGGTGGTCCAGGCTGGAGAGAAGAAGGATGTTGGAGCTGATACTGAGATGGATGTTGGCAAGGATGCTGCGCAGGATGCTGGTCAGGATGCTGGTGCTGATAAGCCTGAGAAGGTTGGAGGTGATACCGCTGTGTGAGGGCATTCAGGTGGGCGATGACGGATATACGTGCCAAGGCCAGAGCCCACCTTTTTGAATTTGAATGTTGGTCTGTAGTCCCATAAACAATTTACTTTTCTGCACTTTACTTTCCCGTACCTGAACAATTTACATTTCCTGCATGCTTTTTGAACAATACAACAGTTGAAGGTGGATGGGTCTCGGTTTGAGATGAATCCTTCAACTGTTGGGTAAATATGGTTATGAACTACTAGTGCTCTTAGTGGATGGGCCTTGTTTTGAGGTGAAACTAAGAGCACATCTTTTGGTATGTTAATAATATAACTACTCTTTTGACTTTATTATTGTTGTTATTAGCGCACAAATTTTACTTATGAAAACTGTTTTGTTTAAACATTTTTGGGAATATTGTGGTAAAATATCCTGACTAGTATTCTACGAGATATCCTGGTCAGGATATTGTCATATAACTTAGAAGACTTAAATCATTTGAAAAAGGAGAGATCATACCAAAGACTTTTAGGGAATCAATTTCAATCTTCCACCTTAGGTATGTCCCCAGTGCACACTTACAAACTTGGATCCAACCTTTGAATAGTATAATGTATGTCCCCTGTGTATGACACAGAAATGCAAATGTATTCACACTTTGGTTTGAATAAATTTCAAACACTCCGAAGCAAAAATCTTGATATCCTGAAATGAATCATTAGCATACTGGGGATAAACCCTTAATATCCTGGGGATAAACCCTGAGTTTCATGCGCTACAGGCGAGAGTGTATAAACTCCTAGACTTAGAAAGGTGAAAACCTTTAAACCTTTGAGAGTATGAAAATACTCTTTCGTGAGAGAGGGTGATCAATCCTCATATACCTTTAGAATCCAGGATATAGCCAACAGTAACGAAATTGTCAGCCACTTTTACATGAACTGGTCCCGCTACCTTGAACTACACCTAGATAACTTGCGCTCCAGGCGAGGTGTTTAAACCCAATTCGAAAGAAAGGTGAATACCTTTAAACCTGTGAAGGGATCAGGATCCCTTAAACGTGAGAGAGGGGGCCAATCCTCTAATCTTTCGACTTATCCTGAGTATATATCCTGGAGCTATATCCTGAAACATATTCTGCAAAACAGTTCTAAACTAAGGTGGGTGTTAGCTTGACTAACACCCCTCCGATGCTTAAGTCAGTATTGGGTTCAAGATAATAAACAAATATATTTTAAAGAGATATAACACATACCATTCCGAGATAGAAAACAAATTCTACTCTTACTTGAAATAGAGCTTCAAATGTATTGCATTCCAGGATCTTGGTAGCATATCCCCTTCCATATTCCTGAGTCGATATGCTCCTTTCCCTGCTTCTGACTCAACTTCATAAGGTCCTTCCCATTTCGGAGCTAGCTTGCCATCAGCAGGATTAGTGGTGTTTTGAAAAGCCTTTCTCAGCACCCAATCACCAACTCGAAATCTTCTAGTCCTTATGTTCTTATTGTATGTCCTGGATATTCTTTGTTGATATGCTGCTATCCTTAGCCTTGCTGCATCTCTTTTTTCATCTATAGTATCCAGATCTTGACATAAGACTTCAGGATTCTGTTCAGGATCCTGTAGCATAGATCTTGTAGTAGGTATCGTCATTTCCGTTGGAATCATTGCCTCTGCTCCAAATACCAAGGAAAACGGGGTCTGTCCAGTTGCATTCTTCACCGTTGTCCTATCAGCCCACAAAACAAAGGGTAACTCTTCCGCCCATCTTCCTTTCTTGGCTCCAAGTCTCTTCTTTAAGTTATTGACTATTATCTTGTTCGAGGATTCAGCTTGTCCATTCGCTTGAGGATGTACAGGAGTAGATGTGATCATTTTGATTCCCCAACTTTTGCAAAAGTCAGTAGTCCTTTTGCTTATAAACTGGGACCCATTATCACAAATGATCTCAGCTGGTACCCCAAACCTAGTCAGGATATTCCTCTTTATGAATGATACTACTTCTTGGTCTCTCACTTGAACGAATGCTTCAGCCTCGACCCACTTAGAGAAATAATCCGTCATTGCTAACATAAATACTTTTCCTCCCGGAGCCTTTGGTAACTTCCCTACTATATCCATCCCCCACTTCATGAATGGCCAATGGGAAACTACAGGATATAGCGGTTCAGCTGGTTGATGTAGTATGTTACTATGCCTTTGGCATGCATCACATCTTCGAGCATATTCTGCAGCATCTTTTCTCATTGTTGGCCAAAAGTATCCTGTCCTCAATACTTTCGAGAATAATGATCTGCCTCCAGTGTGATTACCACAGTCCCCTTCATGTATATCTTGAAGTACTTCTTTGGCTTCATGATCCTCCAAGCATCTTAAATATGGTCCTGCAAGAGATTTCTTATACAGGATATTATTTATAATAGTGAATCGTGATACCTTCATCCTAAATGCCTTAGGATTTTCATTTTCGGGGATGTGTCCATCTTTAAGATATTTCAGAATTGGAGTTGTCCAGGATTCAGGATCCTGTTCAGGATATTCCACTCCAGGATCCCGAATATCCGCTACTTCTTTATCCTGAGGATTCGTTGCAGGATATAAAACATGTATTATTGGTATTTGGGTCCCTTCCGGTATCCTGACTGATGATCCCAGATTTGCTAAGGCATCCGCTTCAGCATTATCCTCTCTTGGTACCTGTTCAAGTGTAAAAACATCGAAATATCCTGCTAATTTTTTGAGAATATCGAGGTATTCGATTAACTTCTCACCCTTAACTGCATAGGATCCATTAAAATGATTAGTAATTAACAAGGAGTCAACATATACTTGCAAATTCTTGATATTCATACTCTTAGCTAATTCTAATCCTGCAATTAAAGCTTCATATTCTGCCTCATTATTGGTAGCAGGAAATTCACACCTAATAGCCTGGGGTAATATGTCCCCCTGTGGCGATTTTAGTAGTATTCCCAATCCTACTCCTCTTATATTAGATGCACCATCAGTATATAATGTCCAGGATCCTGAGGATTCTCCTAATTGCTGAACTTCTAGGTCTGCCTCGTCCTGAATGTCGCTACTAAAATCAGCCACAAAGTCAGCTAAAGCCTGAGACTTTATGGCATTCCTAGGTTCATATACTAAATCATAGGCACTTAACTTTACCGACCACTTAGCCACCCTGCCTGACATCTCTGGTTTTCTAAGCACATTCTTTACAGGATAATTAGTTTTAACATGAATCCTATGAGTCTCAAAATAATGTCTAAGTTTTGTTGATGCCATGACTAATGCTAGTATTAATTTCTCTAAGTGAGAATACCTAGTTTCAGCATCTAACAAACTTTTGCTAACATAATAAACAGGATATTGCTGACCTTCATGGTCCTTTACAAGGACGGCACTTACAGCGTTCCCCGATACCGCGAGGTATAGGGATAATGGTTCGCCATTCTCGGGCTTCATTAGTAGAGGTGCAGTTGAAAGATATTTCTTTAATTCCCGTAGGGCCGCTTCGTGCCTTTCACCCCACTCAAATTTTTTGTTCTTCTTCAGGATATCATAAAAATCTTTGCATTTCTCCAAGGATCTTGAGATGAATCTGTTTAATGCTGCCACTCGCCCCGTTAATCGTTGAACATCTTTCATATTTGAGGGTGATTTAATATCCAAGATGGCTTTGATCTGCTCCGGGCTTGCTTCTATTCCTCTTTTGGTCACCATATATCCTAGAAATTTTCCTGCCCCCACTCCGAAATGGCACTTAGCAGGATTCAGCTTCATATTATATTGATCCAGGATATCAAACGCTCCTTTAATATCCTGGAGGTGATCCTGAGCTTTCTTTGACTTTACTACCATATCGTCAATGTATACTTCCATGGTGTCCCCCAGTTTGTCTTTGAACATCATGTTTACCAATCTTTGGTATGTTGCACCTGCATTTTTCAGACCAAAAGGCATAGCTGTGTAACAATAAATACCTGTTGGCGTCATGAAGGCAGTATCCTCCTGGTCAGAAGGCTCCATTTGGATCTGTTGAAATCCTGAGGATGCATCCATGAAAGTCAGCATTTCATGCCCAGCAGTGGCATCTACCATCGCATCAATATGGGGAAGAGGAAATGGGTCTTTAGGACAAGCTTTATTCAAGTCTGTGTAATCCACACAGACTCTCCATTTTCCGTTCTTCTTCTGTACCACTACCACGTTTGCTAGCCACCTTGGGAATTTGACTTCTCTAATCATTTTGGACTTCAACAATCTCTCAACTTCTTCTTGAATAATTGTATTGCGTTCAGGAGCAAACTTCCTTCTCTTTTGTTGCACTGGCTTGAATGATTTATCAATTCCAAGCTTGTGAGTGATAATATCTTTGGATATGCCTGTCATATCCTCGTGCTTCCATGCAAACGTCGACATCCTGCATTTTAAAAAGTTAATTAATTGCTCTTCAATATCCTGAGGGATATTGGTTCCCACGAGCACCGAAATATCAGGATTATCCTGATCCAGGACAATTTTCTTCACATCCTGCTCCGGATCCTCCACAATATCCTGGGCCCGCGTCTTTAATTGCTATGCTGCACTAGGTTTGGTTGAGGATTTCATTGAGGATGAGTAACATTCTTTCGCCTCCTGCTGATCGCTATCAACTTTAACAACTCCCCAAGGGGTAGGTATCTTGATGCATTGGTGATATGTTGATGGCACGGCCTTCATATCGTGAATCCATGGTCTTCCCAGTATAATGTTATAGCAGGATAGAGAGTCCATTACACAGAAACGTTGTATCGAGTTGAGTCCTTCGACGTACACCGGCAACTTTATATCTCCCACTGTGTTTCTGGCCTCTCCACTGAACCCAACAAGCACGGTGGACTTCGAAGTGATATCCATTGGAGATACATTCATCCTTTTAAGTGTCTCTAGTTGGATTATGTTGACGGAGCTGCCATTATCAACCAATATCCTGCGTACAAAATGGTTAGCCACATATAACGTTATTACCAGAGCATCATGGTGAGGATCCTGGACAGTATCCCTGTCATCAGCATCAAATGTGATCACTTTGTCAGTTGTGAGTGTAGTCATCCTGACAGGTTTGTCTCCCCTTTCGGCTTTAGCTTCTTTTGCATGCCTCTTTGCTGCCGAATATGAAGTCCCACAAATGTCGGATCCCCCCGAAATGAAGTTGATTATTTTGGCATCCGGGGGAGGTGAGGCTGCTCGTTCAGGATCCTTCTCAGTATCCTGACCCTTATTCTTCTTTCTTCCTAAGAGATCTTTCAAATATCCCTTGCTTAGAAGATAGCTTATCTCTTTCCTCAAAGCAATGCAGTCCTCAGTCATATGTCCGAAATCTTCGTGGAAAGCACACCATTTTGATTGGTCTTTCCAATCCGCTTTTTGTTGATTCTTTCGAGGCCATCTCGCCTTGTCCCCTAGACCCTGCATGGCATACATCAACTCAGGAATGTTAACAGAAAAGCAATATTCTGATAATTCAGGATACTCTTCAGGATCCTCATCTTCAACAGCATTCACTCTCTTATTCTCATTTCTGCCATATGGCTTAGGCCGATACGACTTGAATGAGGATTCTGATTTCCTGTTAGTTGACTCATAAGTGTTGGATGAGTTCATCCTTTCTTGCATCTTTCTGTCATCTTCCAACCGAATGTATCTTAGGGCCCTGTTCCGAGCTTCATCCAGGTTCCTGCATGGGTTCATTACAAGGTCTTGGTAAAATTGAGAATCTTTTTGCAACCCCATCTTGAAAGCTTGCACAGCTGTTGCAACATCAAGATGAGGAATGTCTAGTGATTCTCGGCTAAACTTGTTCACATAATCCCTAAGGGATTCCTGAGGCCCTTGCGTTATCCTGTAGAGATCACTTGTTAATTTTTCAAAGCTCCTACTACAAGAAAACTGACTATTAAATAAATTTACTAAATGAGCAAAAGATGTGATTGAATGCGGAGGAACATTCAAGAGCCACTTCAAAGCTGATCCTGTCAAGGTTGAACCAAAACCCTTGCACAAGCATGCTTCTTTGAGATCCGGAGGGATAGGGTTGATCTCCATCCTCTCCCTATACTGAGCAATATGCTCTTCAGGATCCGTCGTTCCGTCGTAAAGCTTCATGTTGGGGGTTTGGAACCTCTTTGGAATCTCAGCATCACAGATAGGATATGCAAAGCGAGATATCTTATGGCTATCTTGAGACACTTCCGGGATTGGCTGGACCACCCCGGGTACACTTGATATCATGTCCTTCAATTTTTGAAGTTCCCTGGTAAGTGCTGACGTCACACCTGTATCCTGCAAGGATCCACTATTGTTAGTAGCATGAGTATTATTATTATTATTTAATATGTTACTCGTTGGAGGATTCTGCCCATATCCTGAGGCATATCCTGAGCTCCTTATGGTCGATATCCTGACCGAGGAGGGTATTTCAGGAGTATGATTCTGAGGAAGACTGGGCACAATATTCCCCCTGTTATTCTCTGTATACACGGCTGAACTGAAGTTCAAAGCTCTGGGTTGTAATGGAGTGACAATATCCTCAGCGGATCTGCTCGAGCCAGACTTCAGGAGTTGTATTTCCCTTAAAAGCATTTGGTTTGTTTCTTGCTGCTGCCTCATTTGTTCCTGCACACTTCCAAACAAGGTTAAAATTTCATCATTAGATGCTAAAACAGGGGCAGACTCTTGAACAGTGCGAGTAGGGATAATATCCTGAGGTCGTGTAGAAGCTGACATTCTTGGAGGAGGTGGTGGAAGCACCGAACCTGTAGTAACAGAAGTCGTAGCAGACATAGTAGATGAACTCATGTTTGATCGTGAGGCCATTGTGGACAATGTGGCAAAAAGTTTTGAAAATAAAAAACCGATTAGCGACTTAACAAACATTTTTAGTAGAGATAGCACCACTTGCCCCACGGTGGGCGCCAAATTGTTTTGGTCAAAAATTACCGAAGCAATTTAGTGATCAAATTAGTAATGTGAGGTAGTGTGCTAAAAAGTTTAAGGAAAATATGCTTGTTGAATTATTTAGAAAATCAGTATTCAGGATACGGCTCAGGATATTGAGCTGTATCTGCGATCAAACAGTGAGTAAATAATAAGTAAAAAGTAAGGGAGACGACACGAGATGTACGAGGAAAGCCCTTGATCAATCTAGATCGCCGGCATAAAACCTCGGGAGCTGACAATCGCAGCTGCCTTGTTCTTCTTATTGCTTTAAACTTCAAGATACAGTGCAGGATATCAACCAGATCTCTAAGTGTTACAATGAATTCGTGTGAGAGTACAATTTGCGAGAGAGCAAGTGTTGGTGTGTAGTGAGTGTGATTGCAGTGAAATTCTTGTGTCCCCTTCGATCTGGTGTTCCTCCTATTTATAGTAACGAAATACAAACAAATATCCCTATAAATATGGGATGCTCCGAATATTCCATCACGAACGTTGTAGACCGAGTAATAAGGCTTCAACGTCTTTCTTTGAACGGTTTGGACCGAGTCTTCCGCAGAACAAGTCTTTGTGAACGTTGCTAGCTTCCAGCCCACGTACCTGCACATAATCCGTTAGTGATCCTGAGGATACCATTCAGGATATTACCAGTACCCTGAATCCACACCCCGGATATAAACAGATATTATTTAATCAAGATATAAGCCAAGATATTTCTCAGGATATGAGCTCAGAAATTAGCCCACAACAATACCCAATTAAAAAGTTGCCAACGATTAGAAATCAAAAAATAATACATAAAAGATTTGGCACGGCCCCGTGGTCATCTCTCTCTCTTTCTCATTAACTGCTGTGTCAGGTCTTGTACTAACACGGCCCCGTGTGTCAACGGCATGGCCCGTGGCCATTGTACTTGCTGTAGTATCGCAAATTCTAAAAATCATTGACTTGACCACGCCCCGTGTTGGCTTAGCACGGCCCCGTGTTGGTTGTTTGTTTTGTCGTTTGCTGTTGTCTTTTCCTCTACACAGATTCCAGTCTTGGACACGGCCCATGTCTGGTGGACACGGCCCCGTGTCAGGTCTTCTGGTCTTGCTATTCTTGTAGTTTGGATGTGGATTGGGGCTTGGCGAGTTGCGTCAATTCCTCCTTCTTTGTATTTATGTTGGTTTTTGCTGTTATTTTGCTTCTTTTGCACATTTAAGCTCTTTTGACGCTACAAATTAAAAAGGAACAGAAAGACAAGCTTTTTCCAACATTAGTATCGAAAAAAGGGTTGATTTTATGTCGTATTTGATATAATTTATATATTGTATTTTATGCACATCACATGCTTAAGTGTATCAAAAAAAAAAAAAAAAACTTGGCGAGTTCACAGTTTAGTTCAACGAAAAGTAAATTTAAACACGAAAGTTATAAGGGCATGTCATGGGTAGCTAACCCACTGTTAAGCAACTAAACAAGTGGTACTGAATGTTATGTATGTTTTTGTGCCCCACATCAATGTTTATCGGAATTGATGCAAAGTAAGAGTCAAAAGTTCACGCGCGACTCCCAGCACAATGTGAGGTTTGTCAAACCTAATAGCGCTTTCAACTAATACCCTGTTTGCCACCCGACAACTGATCGACATAAAGGTAGAGTGTGCAACCCGCTTTTCAGGGTTAACACTATTAACTTTCTCAGTGATTATTTACGATTTGTAGAATGTTCGTGCGTTCAATTATTTTATACATGCAATTTATAACTTACGAAACAAATACAAACTAGTGGGACTAATCTTGTACATATACCCAAGTTAATTTGTCACACCCTCAAATTTTCACATGCGGATTTTTCCGCAAGGCGTGTGACTGACTAGGATCATGTGAACGCGTTGTAGGATCGTGTTTGACTCCCGAACATTTGCGAAACGACACCTACGACGTGCGGAATCCGTGCACGTGTGTGGACCGAACACAAGAACTAATATAATCAAGATTCAATTAAGATCTAACAATGTTTTACACCTTTGAATCTCTCCTTTGCTACTTTCTCTCTCTAGGACTTGAAAGCTCTCCAAATGTAGAAAGATGCAAAAGTTCTAAAATGTAAACATAACAAGGCTATTTATAGGGAATGGGTTTTAATGAAGGCTCCTCATTTAATCTCTCCATCCGTCCAGATGGGCTGCTATCCATACGTCCGGATGGACTTCCTCTTTAATAAATCTTCGTTAAACTTCGTCTTGTTATGTTTCCCGCTACGACGTCCGATTGACGGAGGCGATAGACATTAGTGCACTCACAGACTCCCCCTTGGATATTGCCGCAGTCAATCTCGTAGCATCTTGTCTTTTCTCTCTCTTTGAGTCTTCACGAAGCTTTGACATCTTCAGCAACCACAGAATCCCTCTTCAAGCTTTTCTTAATTCTGCGTTCTGAATCAGCTCCCCATTTCGATTAACTCTTTCTTCAGGCTCCCCCTTTCGTAAAGATTCCGTGCTTTTAGGATCGACACCTGATTCTTCAGTTACAAGCTCCCCCATTGCGATGAGCTCGTCTTCAGACTCCCCCTTAGCCTCAGCTATCGGGATCGTAATCTAGCTTAATATCTGCAAAATCTCAAACTTTTGTAAGAAATTTGACAATTTAAGATTCAAACTTGTGAACCTGGCTCTAATCACAAATATAACAATATGTAATTTCCAGGAATAACTTGGCTCTCTCCCCCTATCAAATGACTTTATAAAATTTGACAGTTTTAAGTATTCAAAACCTCACAAATAATCTTCCAAGTCCAAATTAATGACCTTGGAGATTTCACAAAACTATTTTTGCTTTTTCAATAAAGAAACCTCAAATTTCAAATTAATGAACTTGTTTATTTTTCAGAAACACGTTCAGCATACTCAGATTTTGAAATACAGCTTTCAGACATCGGTTGTCGAAAATAAAGTAGAAACAAAATCTTTTTGTATTTTTCTGAAATATAAAGCAGTAAAGAAATAATTACAGACAATATTTTTATTTGAGTTCGTGTCAGAGGATCATATCAGTTTATGACAAATCAGTAGCACCGTTGAGCTATATAAACACTTTAAGTTCTAAACGATTCACTTAGACTGTCAGTATACTGATCCACTTAAATTTTCACACAAACTTCAACTGATTCAAGATACGAGATTTAGTGTTTTAAGAACTTAAACTTATTCGCGTGTCCCACCTCAGAATATACTCCCGTATCAAGACTCCCTAGATTCAGTGTTACAGGTGAATATACTATATTGATATATGTACTCTGGGTTCGTGCTAGACCTTGAGAGCTCAGGTATGAACTACCGTTCAGTTAAGGAGATGAAGGCTCGACTTTAGGTGTGTCCCATTTGGGGATCTTCTTTACAACTGCACTTGATTCATATCTTTCGATAATTTCTCAATTTTTATGCAGAGGGTAAGCTTTAAGCACAAAAAGTATTATATGAGGTCTAGGCCATTGCTTCCGCAATATCAGAAGACCAGGTATAATACCCCAGATATCAAACAATATAAAAACCTAGCATCTCAGAATCAGGCAATCTCTCAAACAAGATTTCGGGGGTTACCCATATATCCGAGAGATGTTCCCCACGAGATAAGTAAGTTATTGATATTTAGGTTTATATCTCGAAAACAATCTACTAAATGTGTAAAAACCTAATGGAATATCATCAGTGAGACCGTTTATCATATTTGACTTTCCATTTATTTAGCGTACTGTGATTGTCTGCTGATGTACTATCATTTCCTCTTTTTACGCAAAACTCATTTTTTGAATTTTATCATGTTTTTGGCTTTTTCAAATTTTCAAATGTTTTTGTATTTTCTGAACGTATTTACTCCCCCTAAAATTCAAAACATTTAAAGAAAATTTGATAAATGATGTAGATAGCTTTGTCTCGCCATCAACTTTCTGCGTCACATGATCTGTTTCACATAAAGTACCCCAATGATTTACAACACATTGATATTTGACAGTTTGAAAACCGTTTTTCAATCTTGTGAAATTAATAATGTTTGTTTCGTCGTGAGGGTTTCGGCATATTCAATCAACATATTTTTTTAAAAAATTTTGATTTTTGACAAAATTTAAAAACACAAACATATATTTTTTTTATTTTTCAATTTTTTTTTTACAAAATAAAACATATTTTTGGTTTTAAAAATTTTCAATTTTTAGGGTTTTTGAAATATGGTTTATTTATATACATAAATGAACAAACTCCATGTTTCAGTTGCAGGGTTCCACAACCTCATGTGCCAGGCTGCTCCTTTGATCCTTATGACAATCTTCTGCTTTCTAGAGCACCTGCACATTCATTCTATTCAATTACTTGAACAATTTAGTCCTGGTCTGTTTGACCTTAGGCATTTCAACACAAAATAAATCATTCAAAGATGGAAAATCTTTGTCATTTTTCTCAAAGAATTTAAGGTTAATTTTATAAAGAGTTAAATGTCATTTTAGGGCTCAAGCCATGTGGAAATGGCTCAAGCCATGTGGAAAGGTCTTAAGCCATGTGAAGCCATGTGGAAAAGTCTCAAGCCATATGAAGCCATGTGAGAACGTCTCAAGCCATGTGAAGACGTCTTAGCTAAGACTTTTGAGACGTTTCAGCGTTGTCGGACATGTGGCAGCCATTGATTGGTCCATCGTCAAGACGTTTCAGCAATATGGTAAAGGCTCGACGAGACGTTTCCGTTGGCTAGTTTCGAAACTTTGACCAATTCTTGACTAATGTTGCTATTTCCCCTTTACAATAATTATACACTCTCACACAAATTATATAGTACTACTATAGAAATAGAAGTTTTATTTAGTGTCTATTTACAAACGCAGATAATGAAAATAATGATTTAGGGGTTGTTTGGTAGCCTCTGAATTGTCATTAAGAGGCTACATCTTAATGGAACCATTAAGAATTTTAACAATGAGAAGGTAGAAGAATGTGACATGTGATGATTTACCAATCAGAGGTTACCTCTTAACCATTCAGACTTGAGGTTACCTCTTATTCATTCAGAGGTTTTAAACCATTAAGAGGTAGCATCTAAATGGTCATTAAGAGGCTACCAAACAACCCCTTAGTGTAAATATTAATTACCAACAATAATATAACAGATGATAAGTGCATGTTTAAATCTTGGTTTTAATATGATTTAGTGTCTATTTACAAACGTAGATAATGAAAATAATGACAGATAGTAGAGGAGTTTTTAAAGGAATTAAACTACCTAATGACGGCCCAAGGCTAACACATTTATGTTACGCAGACGATGTTATTTTCATGGGTGAATGGTCCGAAACGAACATCATAAACCTTAACCGCATATTGAGATGTTTCTTCCTATGTTCGGGATTGAAAGTGAGTTTAAAAAAATCATGCTTATATGGAGTTGGAGTAGGAGAGAAAGAGATCGAAGAAATGGCTGAAAAATTAAATTGCAGCAAAGGAAAATTGCCGTTCAATTTTCTTGGTTTAACCATCGGTGCGAATATGAAAAGAGTAAAGAATTGGAAACCTGTGATCGATAAGTTCAACTCAAAATTATCGGCCTGGAAGGCTAATTGCCTATCGTTCGCTGGTAGAATGGTGTTGGCAAAGGCGGTTATGGGAGCATTACCAAACTATTATTTCTCTATGTATGTAGCACCAAAAAAGGTTGTGAATACATTAGATGCGATACGTAGAGATTTCATTTGGGGACGGAAGGCGGGTAAGCACAAAATCAGATGGATTGCATGGGATAAAATGACAAGAACAAAACACAAAGGCGGATTTGGCTTGGGAGACTTGAGAAGTGCAAACCTCGCTTTTATGATAAAGTGGTGGTGGAAGTATAAGGCGAAACCGGAGGAATTATGGACGAAAGTGATAAAATCAATCCACGATAGTAAAAGACGTTATAAAATTATACCTATTAATAACAATTTTGCAGGAATCTGGAAAGATATCGTGAGGGCAGGCAAGGAACTTGAAACTATGGGAGTATCGGTCACGAAAGAACTTGCTGTGGAACTTGGAAATGGAAAATCGGTGAGGCTTTGGTTGGATAATTGGATCGGCGACAAGACGTGTAAAGAAAAATATCCGGAGCTTTTCAAAATTGCAACAAAAAAGCATGCCACTATCGCGGAAAGTGCTACTGTACTACAACACGAAATCCAATGGAACATAGGTTGTGATCGACCTCCGGCTACGGATGAGGAATGGGCTCAGTGGACCAGCTTAATGCAACAACTTAATAACGTAAAGATTACTACAAAAGAAGATAGGTGGCACTGGAAGTCTAACAGCAGGGGAGAGTTTTCGGTTGCTACAGTTAGAAACCAATTAAGCAAGATCGAAGCCGCCGAAGAAGAGGAGTCTTGGAAGCATTGGAACCAGTGGGCGCCGCCAAAAGTGAATTACTTCACATGGCGTGTGTCGCTTGCGAGAATTCCGGTCAAACAAGATTTGGTAAAGAGAAGAATTCCACTAAGTAATCAATTGTGCTCAAGATGTGGTTTACAGGAAGAAACAGTGGACCACCTAGTATGTGGCTGCATGAGATCAAAGTTAATATGGAAAAATATTCTTACTTGGCTAAAGTTGCCTGCCTCCATTGAATTTCGGTCATGCAAAGAAGTTTTGGAATTTGTAAACAAGCTAACAGGTTCAAGTGAATGGAAGAAGATAATAAATATGTCAATACAAGCGACCATCTGGAACATTTGGAAAGATCGGAACGACAAGGAGTTTGAAGGTTACCTGCGAAATGACAATGAAATAACGGAGACAATAAAAATGGATAGCTTTATTTGGTTAAAATCAAGGTCGACGAAAAACATAGTGTGGGAAAGATGGGCAGATTTTAACATAAGAGACATAGTAAGATAGGAGTGACATAGTAAGGGGGTGTAAGTTTCGTAAGTTCTGTTGTTTTGTTTTGTTTGTTTTCTGTACTGTTACGTTGGGTTTTTACAACATATGCTGGCCCTGTTCTATCTATCATAGAATCTTACCGTTCAAAAAAAGATAATGAAAATAATGGGTTTGAAATTTTTAATATTTTTGATTACCCTGTTGAAAAAAAAATGATAAAACTCACAAATCAAAATTGGTAACTCATTGAATATACGTTTAAACATATTTGTAAATCTATTATAAAACAATGTGTGAGCAACATATATTTCTTTTAATTAAAAGGGTTAATGGATTTAAACACCCCCAACTATTGCCATTTGGCCGCTGGCACTCTCAACTTTCACTTTGGCTCAGACCACTCCCAACTTAACACATTGATTGTCATGGCACTCACTCGTTAAATAATCACTAACCAGGTTACTAAAATTAGCCTATGTGGCAATTTTATCTGATGTGGCATTTCCTACGTGTCATACATGATCTGATGTGGATAATCCCTGATTCGATCAAGTTTATAATCCCCAAAATACACTAACACTTCACTCAAGCCAAGATATCAACATATCAGAAGCTCTCAAGTTCATCAATGGTGACCAAACCCTAATCGATCAGAGGTACGTTTTCTCTCACGGTAGACTGCATTTTGGTATTGTTCACTGATTGCACTGATGGAGGTTATCGATGTGATGCTATGGTATGGTGGAACATTGGATTTTGGTTTTGATCAACCTCAATATATTGGAGGTGAATCTAAGTTGCTACGTATGGATGTTGATCACATTGCATACTTTGAGTTGTTAGAGTATACAATGGATACTGGGTGTTATAAAACTAGGGATTTTTACATGTATGGATTAAATGCTGATAATGGTGAATTCAAGCTTTTTGGGAATGATAATGATGTTATGGAGATTGCATTAAAGGCTCGAACATGGTCTGAATCATTCATGGAGGTATTTATTCAAGTCTGTCCAATTACCCATGAACAGGAAGTCCATTTCATGTCCCAGCCCAGTAAACCACAAGCCCAATCCTATTCACCACCCATTAAACCACAAGCCCAATCCAGTTCCCAACCCATTAAACGAAGAGGCCGGCCCAAAAAACTTGTAACCCAGTCCAAAAAGAAAGTAGTCCATCTCAGGAGAGTGAGTAGGGAATCTGACAAAAGTGTTACCACTCCTGTACTTGAAGTCCCTAGATCTGGATCCACTGCCTCAGGAAAGGAGGCTGTTGCTGATAAACCAGTTGGTTTGAATAATCAGCCTAGTGTACAAGAGGCTACATGGGCATTTGATTTGGATGAGGAGTCTATTGTTCAAGAGGGTGTATCGAAAGAAACAGTTGGTTTGCATAAGAAGCCTATTGGAGAAGAGGTTTTAGTGGAAGAAGGGATTGGTTTGTATAAGCAGGCTAGTGTACAAAAGGTTGTAGAGGAAGAAGGGATTGGTTTTGATAAGGAGCATAGTGTACAAAAGTGTGCAGATGGAGATGCCAGTGAAGACAGTGACTATAAAGCTGACTTAAATGGGACAGAAGAGTCAAGTTCAGATGAAGATGAGGGTTTTCTTGAGGAGGGTAATGATGATGAGGTTCATGATGAAGTAGCTTTCTCAGATTCAGACAGAGAAGATGCTTAATGGAGACAGTCACAAGATGCCATTAAACGAGCTAATAAGGATGCACTTGAAGCTAAAAAGAAGTTAGTTGAACAGTGTATAAACCTTATGAAAAAGAAGGTAAGTTGAGTGAGTCTAATGATGCAGGGTGTGCACATGTAGAGGGATACAGTAGTTACGAGGAATCTGAAGGTGACATTGCTACTCCTGGTGAGAGTGAGGATGATGGTATAAGAGGTAAGAAGTACAAAGAAACTGCTCCAAGTGTAAATGAACACACCAACTGGAAAAAGTTTACATGGAAAGTTGGAATACGGTTTGCATCAAGGGATCGTTTTAAGGAGGCAGTGAGAAGATATGCTGTGACTAACGGCAGGAATCTGATCATTGCAAAGAGTGATAATAAGGAAGAAGGTCGTTTAGTTGTGAAGTGTGTACCAGGGTGTCCCTTCTGTCTATATTGTTCACTAAACAAAGCGAAAGAGTGTTACATGATAAAAAGTGTGAAGAACAAACACAACTGCCAGAGAAACATGATCAAGAATAGACAGCTAACTTCCAAGTTCTTAGGGGATGAGTTCCTTCCTTTGTTTAAGGCCAAGCCAAATTGGTCTGCTAAGGAGATTCAAGCAGCAGTTAAATAGAAGTTTAAGGTAATTATAACTAAGTGGTTAGCTTATAAGGCTAAATCAAGTGCACACAAGAAGCTTCATGGTTCAATGAGAGATCATTACAGTAAAATTGGTTCTTACCTGGAAGTTCTAAGGAAAGCAAATCCATCATCAACATTTAGGTAAGAAACTGCTCCACCAGGTTTCATTAATCTAGATCTAGAGGCCACATGTGAAGCATTCTTTAGACTGTTTGTTTGTTTTGATGGAGTCAAAAAAAGGTTTTTTAGAAGGATGCAGGAAGGTATTGTGCTTAGATAGGTGTTTTCTTAAAACTTTCCTTGGAGGGATGTTGTTAACAGCTGTGGGAAGGGATGGTAATGACCAAATGTTTCCTTTGGCATGGGCAGTAGTTGAAGGGGAAAATAATGAGAGTTGGGAATGGTTTATGGATGAGCTTAGGCAATGTTTGGGAGTAACTGATGATGGTGAATCATGGACATTTATATCTGACCAGCAAAAGGTAGATCTCCCTAACCAATAATTTGCTTATTCATCACTAACTGGCACAAAACATACAAAGATGAAGAGTTGAAGGAGCTATTTTGGAAATCAACTAGGGCCTATTGTGAAGCTGATTACTTGCAAGCCATTGAAGAGATGAGGACGATAAACCCTGATGCAGTAGAGGCCTTACTGAAGCAGAATCCCAATTGGTTCAACATGTGCTATTTGAACACTCACACAAAATGTGATGTTATAGTAAACAACATGGCAGAAACTTTTAATGGCTTTATCATCAATGCAAGGTCAAAACACATTATAAACATGTTAGAGGACATAAGGATTCAGGTTATGAGTAGGCTGGTTACTAAAAGAACAGAAATGAGTGCCAGGGACGTTATATGCCCTAAAATCCAAGAAAAGCTTGATTTTTTTTAAAACAGGCTGCATATAGATGTGAGGTGTATCCCTCATCATACCATGTGTTTTAAGTCAGGGATTTTGATGATGTTTCAGTTGATCTAGATAATAGAACATGCACATGTAGGAAATGGGATTTGAGGGGGTATCCATGTAAACATGTTTGTGCAGTAGCGGGGTTTTTACATATAAATGCAGAAGAGTATGTTGATGTGTGTTACCACAAAGACACATACATGAAGGCTTATGAATTCTCAATCCCTCCAATACCTAGTGAAAGGTATTGGCCCAAGATTCACCACCCTATGGATCCACCACCAATAAGATCTCAACCTGGGAGGCCTAAGAAAAATAGAAAGAGGGATCCTCATGAGGATCCAAAGAGACCAGGGAAACTTACCAAGCATGGGGTGATAATGACTTGTGATAATTGTGGGGCTAGAGGTCACAATAAGAGAAAGTGTACTGAACAGGGAAATATGACTGCAGGTGAATGACTTATTTTAGTGACAGTTGTGTGTGTATATTGTAGGCTTTAACTCCTTTTGTTTTTTAGATTGTAGGGTCTGCTAAAAAGAGACAAAAGGGAAGCAAAAAGTCAAGCCAGAAGTCAACTCAGCAATCTACCCCTGTAGCTTCACAAAGAACAACTCAGCAATATACTCCAGTAGCTTCACAAGGAACAACTCAACAATCTACCCAGGAGGGAAGCAAAATTTCAAGCCAGAAGTCAACTAAAAAGTCAACTATCAAAGGAAATGTCGAATGGAAATGGAACAGAGAAGGCTGCTGTTAAAAAGTCATAGTTTGACTTTTTTGTGATAAGTTAGACTGTTTGGACAACTTTTGGTGATGTAATAACTCTTTAGGATAACTTTTGGTGATGTTATAACTGTTGGTTATGTAATGGTATAAGTCTTGGTTATGGTCATTATGCATTGTACTGATTGGTCATTATACTATGCACTTTTGGTCATTAGAGACTGCATGTTCAGTTTTGGTCATTACACAGTGCATTTTTGGTCATTAGAGACTGCGTGTGCAGATTTGGTCATTAGAGACTGCATGTGCAGATTTGGTCATTACTCATTGAAGTTATGGTCAATTGTGTTTGGAGGTTGGACAATTAGAGTTTAGACCATTGATTGGTCAAAATACACAGATTTGGTCATTAGAGACTATATGTGTTTGGAGTTTGGACACTTGCAGTTTTGTGCACTACAGTTTGGAGTTATGGTCATTACTCATTGAAGTTATGGTCAATTGTGCACTACAGTTTGGACACTTGCAGTTTTGACCACTGATTGGTCAAACTACAAAGTTTGGGTAATTCAGACATGTATGTCCAGTTTTGGTCATAAGACATTCCACTTTTGGTCATTACTCATTGCACTTTTGACCCATTAGAGGTATGTTTCTTGTTATCATTGCAGATGTGCAGCTATATGTGCAGACCCATTATGCATTACAGTTTTGGACATATGCAGTTATCATCATTACAGATGTGCAGCTATATGTGCAGACCCATTAGAGGTATGGCATATCATGACTTTTGACATTTGTTGGTCAAAATACGGTTTGGATATGTTGACTAATCTGGTAATATCAATACATGTGCAGATATATACAATCAAGGACTAGGATTTTGCATTAAATTTCATCAAAAGTGTACAATTGCAACAAGAACACAGTTCATAATACCTAAACATATACAACACTATGCTAATGGCAATAAACAAGGTTAACACATATTGCTTGTTCCATTTCGACTCTGTTCCAGATATCTTTGCTTTCAACCACCTATTACCCTCCAAATCAACCTTAAACAATTTAGGGTTTTTGAATACTGTGGATGAAGACGTAGAAGAGGAGCTCATTTTGATTCAAGATTAGGGCTTGTTCTTCAGGGAAATTGGCTGGATCGTATGTTGATAATGGATTTGCTCCAAGGTGCGTCTGATTTTGTTATGATTTAGGATTAGGGTTTTTCAAATGAGTTCTTGTTAGGGATTGATGGTTTTAAAGAAGATGAATGAGTATAATTGACACGTAGGAAATGCCACATCAGATAAAATTGCCACATAGGCTAACTTTCTAACCTGGTTAGTGATTATTTAACGAGGGGGTGTCATGACAATCAATGTGTTAAGTTAGGAGTGGTCTGAGCCAAAGTGAAAGTGAAAGTTGAGAGTGCCATCGACCAAATGACAATAGTTGGGGGTGTTTAAATCCATTAACCCTAATTAAAACTATCACCTAAATTCGTTCATATTTTGAGTTTTGATTGAACTTAATTCGGGAGCTCTTTAGCAACTTCTGAATAATTAAGTGCTAAACCAGTAAGAGGTCTGAACCATTAAGTGCTGAATTAGAAAGAGGTCTGAACTATTAATAGCAGTATAATGTTTAACCTTTCAGAGGCAAATGTCTAACTAATTCCGATTATATGTCTTAACCATTCAGACTCAATATAATGCTTAACCATTCAGAAGCAAATGTCTGAACCATTCAGACATCTGCTCGTGAAACAAACAATCTGAATCATTAGGTGCTTGACCATAAGAGATCCACACCATTAAGAGTCCCATTAAAAGCTAAACAAACAACCTCTTGCTTTTTTTATTATGTTGCAGCATCTACCTTTCTTATTCGCTATGTGAGTTTTCATTAATAGTATTTATTCTTATAGATGGTAGGTAATTTTAATGGTATATTATGTTGCAGGAATACTAAATTGTTATTATACTAAGTAGGGGAAGGTTCAAATGAAAACCACTAGTTAACGCGAAAACTCGAAAACTAACTAAAAAAAGCCTAAAAAACACACAAATTTTTTTTTTTTTTTTTTGAAAATTTTTTTTATATATAAAAACCAGCGATTTTTATTAAAAAAATTGAAAAAAAAAAAAATTTGTGTGTTTTTTAGGCTTTTTTTAGTTAGTTTTCGAGTTTTCGCGTTAAAAGTGGTTTTCATTTGAACCATCCCCATACTAAGTATTAAAAAAAATTCACATTTGACGTATAAAAACTTTAATACTCAACGTCCCGATGCAACGCGCGGGTAGCGTCAAACTCGTTATTTTTATAATTCTTATTTAATATATTTGTTTTTATATAGTATCGACATACATAATGTATATTTGTTTCGTGCCTACTTTGTAAACGTCTATGGGTTTTTTTTTTTTTTTATAAATTCACCATGGAATCTTATTATAACAACTTTTTTTTTTTTAAAAGTGAACTTCGTTAGAACCACCGAACCCGAAGACCGGGACGGAAAAACAAAAACAAACCAACTACATATTAAGCGTTAATTGAATAAAACCAACAAGGTGCCTGGGTGGTGTAGTTGGTTATCACGCTAGTCTCACACACTAGAGGTCCCCGGTTCGAACCCCGGCTCAGACTTGTTTCTAAAATTTAGTTTTTAGAATGGGGGTAATTTTGTAGAATAGTAACCAAGTTTTAAAAGTGTTCCAATTAGATCACTCAAGTTTCAAAAGTGTTCCAATCAGGTCACTCAACATTCATTTTCCATTAAGATTAAGAGGTTTTTCATCCATTTCATAGGTAACCGTGGTTATATGGATTTTTGTTTATTTTTTCCCTTTTATTTGATGATAACGTCGAGTGATGACGTGGATTTTAACTTGTTTTTTTATTTTTTAATGTAATTAAAGTGTTTTTAGTTTTTATAAATATAATCTCATATATTAAAATAATCCGACCCCAGCATCTTATGCTACATTTTTTTCTTGACACATGGAAAAAAGGAAATGGCTCGATTTGAATTTTAAGTTATTTAATTGGGATAAAAACGATACAAGTGACCTAATTAGAACACTTTTAAAACTTGATTACTATTCTGTGACATTTTCCTTGGGTTAGGATCAAATAGGAAGTTTATTTTGGCTAGGAAGTATAGGAAGCAATAGGATTAGGACATGTGGCAAATTTAAAATAAAGAGCAAGGGTATTTTAGTCAATCTTATCATTTTCTTCTTCCTTCTTCTTCCCAGTAACATCCAAACCCACCATTTTCAAAACCCACCATCTTTAACCATTTCTTCACTTTCTATCTCAATAATCACTACATTATAGTGCAATTTTCGTCACCAATCAATGATTCAAACACCCAATCAACGTGTTCTTCAGATTTTTTTGAAGAAAAACCAGTTTAATTTCATACAAAATCTCGTTTTTTCCGGTGATTTTGAAGATAATCACTCGATCCGTTCGATTCGATCTCTGATAAGTGTTTCAATCATTCAAATTTCGTCAATCGTTGAAGAAACCGACTTCGATCCATGTAATAAATTCTTTAATTTCATTTTTATTATCTGGGTTTTTGATTTAGTCATTGCGTTTTACGATCTTGACGGGGGTCCTGGGGCAGCGCCCCTGGTAGCAGGGTCCTAGGGGCGGCAGCCCCTGGCGGGGTCCAAGGGGCAGAGCCCCTGGCTCAGACAAATTTATAGACAGTTTTTGATTTGCTACTCTCTGGTTCAGACAAATTCACAGACAGGTCAGCTTGTGTCCATTGCTTTTTAGAAATAAGAGAGTTTTATGTGTTGTCTGGTCATTGCGTTTTAGAAAAAACACATTTTTGAAGTGTTTTTAGTTCATTACGTTTTAGGTAAACACATTTTTATTTGTTTTCAGTCCATTGCGTTTTAAAAAATACACTTTCTTTTGTGTTTTTAGGCCACTGCGTTTTAGAAATAATAAATTTTTATGTGTTTTTTGGCTATTGCGTTTTAGATAAACACATTTTTGAAGTGTTTGTAGTTATTGCGTTTTAGGTAAAACATATTTTTATGCTTTTTCAGTCCATTGCGTTTTAGAAAAAAGTCATTTTAAGTGTTTTTTGGCCATTGCGTTTTAGAAATAAGACATTTCTTTGTGTTTTTGGTGCATTGCGTTTTAGGTAAAACACATTTTTATGTGTTTTCAGTCCATTGCGTTTTAGAAAACAAACATTTTAAGTGTTTTCTGGTCATTGCGTTTTAAAAATAAGACATTTCTTTGCGTTTTTTGTGCATTGCGTTTTAGGTAAAACACATTTTTATGTGTTTTCAGTCCATTGCGTTTTAGAAAGTACATTTTCTTTTGTGTTTTTAGGCTATTGCGTTTTAGAAATAAGAAATTTATTTGTGTTTTCTGGCCATTGCGTTTTACAAATAAGACATTTATTTGTGTTTTTGGTGCATTGCGTTTTTAAAAAATGTCATTTTTTAGGTTTTTTTTTCATTGCGTTTTACGCAACTGGGTTTTAAATTTTTTTTTTCGAAAATATAGGAATAGTATACTCGTTTTAAAGATAAAAAACGCTCGTTTTTTTAGTGCAAATTTTTATAAAAAAATAATGTCGTATGAAAAAGTTATTAACATTTAAAAAATGGGGGGGAATTGGAGGAGAGAGAAACTATTGTCTTGGATTGACTAGAATACCCCTAAACAAACTCACGCGCCTCTTTTCTTCTCTTCAATTTCGCTCATTTAATCTTAGCCCTTGATAAACTAAATGGATGGTTAAGATTACTTCCTAGACTTCTTAGCCAAATAAACTTACTATTATATCCTAACCTCATTTTCCTTTTGTGTTAATTTGAAGAAACGTTATAGGTGCTGTGTTAAAACTTAATAAAGGTTTATCTTATAAGTTGTGACCATTAATTAAATAAAAATGATGGGTTAGGATATATTAGGAAGTGTTTTTTGCTAGGAAGGCTATGAAGTAATCTTGACCATCAATTGATTTAATCAAGGGCTAAGATTAAATGAGTGAAATTGAAAAGGAAAAAAGAGGAGCGTGGGTTTGTGTAAGGGCATTCTAGTTAATTCAGGATAATAGTTTCTCTCTCTTCCAATTCCCCCCATTTTTTAAACGTTAATAACTTTTTCATATGACATTATTTTTTTTATAAAAATTGCACAAAAAAAAAACGAGCGTTTTTTATCATTAAAACGAGTATACTATTACTATATTTTCGAAAAAAAAATTCGAAAACCCAGTTGCGTAAAACGCAATGGACAAAAAACGTAAAAAATGACTTTTTTCTAAAACGCAATGCACCAAAAACACAAAGAAATGTCTTATTTCTAAAACACAATGCCCAGAAAACACAAAGAAATGTATTGTTTGTAAAACGCAATGGCCTAAAAACACAAAAGAAAGTGTTCTTTCTAAAACGCAATGGACTGAAAACACATAAAAATGTGTTTTACCTAATACGCAATGGACTAAAAACACTTCAAAATGTGTTTTTCTAAAACGCAATGGACCAAAAAAACACTTCAAAATGTGTTTTTCTAAAACGCAATAGCTTAAAAACACAAAAAAAGTGTTATTTCTAAAACGCAATAGACTGAAAACACATAAAAATGTGTTTTACCTAAAACGCAATGGACTAAAAACACTTCAAAATGTGTTTTTCTAAAACGCAATGACCAAAAAACACAAAAGAAAGTGTTCTTTCTAAAACGCAATGGACTGAAAACACATAAAAATGTGTTTTACCTAAAATGCAATGGACTAAAAACACTTCAAAATGTGTTTTTATAAAACGCAATGGACTAAAAACACAAAAAAATTAAAGATTTTCTAAAACGCAATGGATTAAACACACAAAAAATTATGTTTTTTTCTAAAACGTAATGAAGTGAAAACACACAAAAAAAAAATGTTTTTCTAAAATAAAATTAAAAAAAGCTATAGAGTAAACAAAAAAATTGATTTTTTATTGTGTTATCCAACATAATGAAGTAAAACACAATGAGCTGAGTCTTTTATTAAAACAAATTAAAAAACACAATGACTTGATTCAACGGAGTTTGGTATAGCAAGTTAAAACGCAATGAACTAATAAAAATGGTCAAAATTGTTTGGAAACTGATGTTTCACCCTAAAGTATGAAGGTAATCATAATCACTTTTCTTCATTCAAAAATCTTAAATATAATCTGTCTGCATTTAGAAAACCAATGAGCATAGCAGAAACAAAACAAATTCATTTCCCAAAAAGTTAACATTTAATCTTGAGTAAACTTCTGTTTTGTTTCCTGTGGTTTGGTCACTTTAATGGTTTTGCCCCAAACCTTTAAAAATAGCCATTTTACTCCCTGAACTATCAAGCTTATCTCCATTTCACTCCCCGCCCCTAACGCCATCCAATTCAACTGTTAAATCCTGGTCACATGCCCCTCACATGAGGGGCATTTTAGTCTTTTCTCATCCTATATATTTTTAACATATTTTCTATTTATTAACATTTTATAGTAAAAGAAAATCACCACCCCATGATCTGCGATAAATGCCAAATTCAATTTTGTTTTCTTATATCACCATACTAGGTTATATATCCGTGAGCTTCACGGGTTATGGGTTGTTTTATAAAAATTTATATTTATAAAAGAATTTTATATATATGATTTTTTATAATTGGATAACCTCTTCATACTAACATTTTATTGGTTTTGATTTTTTTTTAAAACACCACTTTAACGTCCTTTCTACAACGTGTTTTTCTTACCACGCCGCCTTGCTAACGTGACTGCTACGTGACGCTTAATGTCTCATCTTTATACCCTCCCACGCTTAATGTTTCAACCTCAAAGCACACCCAACAGTTTATATACCCATGACCTTCACGAGTTATGGGTTATGTTAAAAAATTCTATGTCTATAAAAGTATTTTTATTTATGATTTATAACCTGATATCTTTTTCATGCTAACACCCATGTTTGTCAATCCTTACCAATAAGAAAAAAAAAATTGAATTACTTAGGACATTTACTTCAATATGGCAATAAGTAATAGAAATTGCAATACTATTAATTCTCTACAAAATACCTATTTAATTTCAGATGGACACGGATCCGAACGAATATGGATTGGACCTTTTGATTCAGATAATCCAACTTGTACTAACGAATTATGAGTTCTAACTGTTAAACAATGGAATTTGAAGTTATTTAAATTAAATATTTACAAAATAATTTAATAATAATATTTTAATAAGAGTAAATTACAAAGTTCGTCCTTTATGTATGTCATATATTACAAAGTATGTCCTTTATCTTTAATAAGCTCAGAAAACATACTCAATGTTTGTAAACCCTTACAAGTTATGTCCTTTAGCCCTAACTCTGTTATTTTTCATGGTTAAATCAGGCCAAGGGTACCCCACATAAGGGTATTTTGGTAATTTTACTATTTATTTATATAAAACAATTTACCTCACACACACTCTGTCTCTCTCTATAAAACACACACACACGCACTCTCTCTCTTCTCTCTCTCTTGAACATCATCATCTGCCACCATCATCCTCACACCAACACCAACACCACCCCACACCACAACCTTGAAGCCGACTACAAGTTCACCGGCGAGGCGGCGACCATGGCACCACCACCCTCACTCCAGACCACACCACCCCCACACCATAACCTGGATCTCCGAAACCAAAACCGCCACACCAAAACCACAGATCTCCGATTGAAAATCTGAAACGTGTTCTCCTAGAGCAACCTCTTCACCCAACAACGTCCGCACCTCCGATTGAAGATCAGAAACGTTTCCGATTGAAGATCTGAAACGTGTTCTCCGATTGAAGACCTGGAAGACGATGTTGAGTTCAGAGACATCGATCTACTCCAGCCTCTTCACCCAACGTCGTCCGCACCTCCGAGCCCCAACCACTTCACTGCAGATCGCCCACCGTATTAGGTGTTTGATGATTTTTTTTCAGAGAGATGGGCGATACGGATGCTATTTGGTTTAGGGTTTTAATTGTGGGCGATTTCAAGCGAAAGGTGAGAGTTTTTGGTTGATTTGACCCAGATCTGAGTTGATTTTGTCTGGTCGGCGTTGAACATGTTTAAAACGTAGATCTAGGGTTTGATTTTGACATAATATGAATGAAAATCATATATGCATAGTCGGAATAGGTTGTAGATCTGTCTTAGGGTTTTGATTGAACCAAATCTGTTGATTCCATTTGAACGACGATGAACAGGGTTTTTGAACTTAAATCTAGGTCGTTTGTGTGGACAAAAATGAAATTAAAATATACTCTCATGCTCGGAATTCATCATAGAACAAACCCAGTTGTTCGTTTTCATCATCTGATCATGTTGATTATTTATCAGTGAAGTGGTGGCGGTGGCGGTGACAGGTGGGTTGTGGTTGTGGGGGTAGGATAATTAGAAAGAGAGAGAGGGAGAAGACATTATCTGTATATATACACATATATAATTCTAAAATTGTTTTATTTATTGGTTTTATGATTATTTATTATAATATTTAGGATAAAATGACTAAAATACCCTTATGTGGGGTTGACTTAGTAAACTTTAACCATGAAAACTAATTGTGTTATGACTAAAGGACATAACTTGTAGAGAAAATTTCACTTTTTGTCCTTTATGTTTGCACTGAATTTTGAAACGTGCCCTTTAAAACTTTTAGTTTCAATTTATGTCCAAAAAACACATGTTTTGTATCACTTTATGTCCTTTCCACCAAACTGAGTTAATTTACTCAGTTAGGTTTATTTAATGCAAGGGTATAATTGTCATTTGAAGTTTATACTTTATTCATCGCCCCTATTTAACCCCTGTATGCATCTTCTTCCTCAATCAGTTTAGGGTTTCATAAGCTCTCTTTATCATCTCATCATCTCAGTACATTGTTGATTGCACCAAAATTAAACAAAAGTTTTCATAATCCCGGCTCGAACCGTCACTTTTGAGTTCCTCCCAGCAGAAAACTGAGCCAAATTGTTTAACCCTAACGCCAAATCACCCCTCCATTTTATGATCGATACCCCGATGGTTGACTGGACTTGACCGATCGGGTAATCCAGCTCCCGCCGTTGGACCTCGATGTTGGCTCCATAAGCTGAATCGGATTGGAATCGAACCGTACCTGCACTCCCTCCGATTCGGTTTCATCAACCAAATTCTCATTAGCCGTCTCAAAAGCCTCTTCTTCACCACTAGCAAAACCTTCAGTTTCAACATCAGTATCCACAACATTCAAACTACTACCACTATCCTTAATACCGTTATCATTATTATCAACCGTTTTAACGGAATTAACAGCACCATTGGTATCATTAACAGCAGTTTCAGTCTCAGTTTTATCAGAAGAAACAGAATTAAAACCTGTAAGAGACGTGTCTTCCTTGGAGTCCATGAATTCTGAAAGGTTTACAAGAGCAATTGCAACGATAAAAAGAGGAAATTGGAGAATTAGGGTTTATGTTTATGAGGAAATTTGAAGGATAAGAGTATAGATATGAGCGAGATAAGGTTTTTGTTGAAGGGGATGAAAATGTTTGTAGCCGCTGTATCTGTGTGTGTGCAGGAAATTTGAAGGATTAGAGAGCTTATGAAACCCTAAACTGATTGAGGAAGAAGATGCATACAGGGGTTAAATAGGGGTGATGAATAAAGTATAAACTTCAAATGACAATTATACCCTTGCATTAAATAAACCTAACTGAGTAAATTAACTCAGTTTGGTGGAAAGGACATAAAGTGATACAAAACATGTATTTTTTGGACATAAATTGAAACTAAAAGTTTTAAAGGGCACGTTTCAAAATTCAGTACAAACATAAAGGACAAAAAGTGAAATTTTCTCTAACTTGTAAGGGTTTACAAACATTGAGTATGTTTTCTGAGCTTATTAAAGATAAAGGACATACTTTGTAATATATGACATACATAAAGGACGAACTTTGTAATTTACTCTTTTAATAAATATAATTGATATTAGAGTAAATTACAAGTTTTGTCCTTTATGTTTGTCCCAAATTGCAGGCGCTGTCCTTTGTCTTTAAAATTGATGAGTTTTGTCCTTAATGTTTGCAAATCTTGCACGTTATGTCCTTTAGGCCAAACCCAGTTAATTTTTTTGTTAAATCTGGTCACTCAAGGGCATTTTAGTCTTTTTACCTCATTTATTTAATAGTATTTAAAAAATAAAACAAAATAATTAAAAATATTATTATTACTTTTGTTTGGGGAAGTTTTGTCCTGAATAGAAGTTCTTTACAAAATAATCCCTGTATAGTTGAAATGACAAGAATACCCTCATGTGCATTGCACATGACCAGATTTAACTAAAAAATCTAACTGGGTTTGGCCTAAAGGACATAACGTGCAAGATTTGCAAACATTAAGAACAAAACTCATCAATTTTAAAGACAAAGGACAGCGCCTGCAATTTGGGACATACATAAAGGACAAAACTTGTAATTTACTCTTGATATTATGGTTGGGTTTTTTTGGGTTCTCGCAGGTTCGGGTCCGGGTTTTGACCAGGTTGAGGTGGGCCAGTTCCGGTTCGGTTCCTTTTTCTTCGGCCGAGTCTGAAACTGGTTTATATCCACACTAATTGGTTGTGTAAACCTTTTAAGTAGTAAACTTAAAGCATATGTTAATTTGGGATAAAAAAAAGGAGAGTTGTTTCATGATATGTGTGTGAAAGTCTTTTAATTTGGGTTAAAAAATGAAGAAAATAAATAAACTTTTGATGGGATTGAATTGCTCACAGCAAGTATAAAATTGCTTATATGTTAAAACAGTAAAAACAATCTGTAAGTTCAAACTTGAAGCATAATAAGTAAAAAACAAAATGGTGCCCAATCATACATGGGTGTGTCTGAGTCTACCCGGTAGCATCCTCAAATACGGTTTAACATGTGGCTTCAACTCCCTCTTTAGTCTTCCTTTTGGGATTTAACTTATTAAGTAGCATAGCACATCATTACTATCCTGGACCTTCATCACACAAAAGTCAACGTCAGTTGACTTTTTAAAATTGATCAGTATAAGAAGTTTGCTGATTTTAATAACCAACCTCAACAGCTTCACCTATAGATTTCTAAAGCGGTGCTCACGGGCAAAACAATGTGATCAGTGGTAACAATAACCTGAAAACATAGGTCAAAAAACGACGTTAGTGAACACACGCCAACAAAAGAACTCACCGAAAAAGAAACAGAGCGTGATGGTCAACTCCAGAGACTAACCCAATCAGAATGGCGACCTCGTAAAGTATACTCTAACATGTAGAAAGCGCAGCAAACCAACCAAAGCAAGAAGATTTGGGTCACATATGATTAAGAGAGACGACGATGAAGCCACAGGCCATCGTGGAGCCACAGGCCAGCCATTGCAAGGAGCATAATCGATCTCTAGCTTCTTTGTGATAGCAAAGATTCTAAGAAAACAATGATAGTTAAATTATTAGCACAAAACTACTATAAGAAAACAATTAGCATTAATAAAAGACCTATTGGCATAAAACATGAACTACTAAAACGTAAGAAGATAGAAATTTCCTTTTTACAAAAGTTATTCAAGATATTGGAAACAAAAATTTTGTAAAAATAGTGGTACCTCATGTAGCAGCCACCACTTCTTTCTTTTGCAAGACCAAAGCAAACAAACATAGCTTGCAAATAGGCTTTAAACTAAAAAAAAACAATGTACTTTGAAAAACAAAAAAATGGCAATCGAATAATGATTTGTACACCATTAAATTATGAAAAAATAGCTACTTACCTTTGCATGACCTATATGCAGATACCCATTTGGTTCTGGTGTAACATTGGTCAAAACTTTTCCACCTGTTTTCTTCAGATGTTGTTCCAATATTTCTTTTGAATTGCAAGCTCTATGCACAGGTCTATCATGTAAACTTGTAAAATGGGAAACGTATGTGTGTCAAAATTATATCTTGCATTTTTACTGCACGAAAACAATATTGACGATAAATATTAACACAGACCTCTAAATTTGCTGACATATAAAAATGGAGGAAAACATATGACACAAATTTACTGAGAAAAATAGTTGATTAATAAGATGTATTGACGCAATAATGAGAACTTAACATGATTCACCAGACAATTACATTTTTATGGCTTTGTTAACTTCACATTTTTATGTGGGTCTACCACCCTTTTTAAGGGTCTGAACCTGAAAACCTACACCATAGTTACCTAAATCGCTAGGGTAGCCACGATCCACGTATTGGATCGTGGTGTACCCAATAGGAAATCGTAAGCGTACCGGAACGCCATGGTCCGGCGAACCGAGTTGCTTCGGTATGGTGTTCCTGATTGCGGAGGTACGACGATCCAAACTGATCCGGTTCAGCGAACCAAATAGACAAGATGGACGTTCCAAATCGATTGGGTACGACGATCCTTAGCTGAATTCAAATGTCAATCTTGTTTTCAGCCAGAAACCAGTAAGAAGGGGGAGAAGAAGAAGAAACGAAGGGGAAGAAGAAGAAACAGCGGCTGTGTATATGTTTTAGGATTTTAGGGTTTAAATAAGTTTAGTTATTACAACATTTAACCCCTCTATTTTTACTAGTTTACATTTAAACCCTAAAACTTATAGTTTTTTTACATAAAAAGTGTGAAAGTTTGTGTATTTAAACATTTAACCCTCTCTATCCTTACTAGTTTACATTTGGTCCTTAAACTAATAAATTTATACATAAAAAGTATAAATTAAGATTATAAATATATAACATTTAACCAAATTACATCAGTTTCTACTCCTATTCAATATCAATTTTTATCTTCAACCTTCAATGTTTATGTTTGGTAATTTGAATTTTGGAATTTGATAATTTATGTTTTAGTTTGTGTACACTGAACTGGACTCCATGGTACACCGTACCGGTTCGTACCGAAATGAACCTACCCCCCTCCGTACCGAAAACGTCACCTCTAGCGAATCGCGTACCCGTACCGGAGCGAACCGCGAATTAGGTAACTATGACCTACACATTAAAAGTAATTATATGAGTTAAACTGGAATTACTTAGAACATACATGTACTGTAGAAGTATAGAATATAGGTCGGCTTTGTTACCTTTACATATATCAGGTATAAAACAATCATGTTGTGAAAAAAAAATGTAAACTGCTAGGTTATATGTAAACGCAGCGCAATGTGGGGAGGTATAAAACAATCATGGCTTTGTTACACTTACCTTCACATTTTTATGTGGGTCTACCACCCTTTTTAAGGGTCTGAACCTGAAAACCTACACATTAAAAGTAATTATATGAGTTAAACTGGAATTACTTAGATATGATAAGATTTAAAATAATTATATGAGTTAAATTGTAAAAGGACTAAAATGCAGACATGCATTGATTATCTAAAACAATGCACACATATACGATCTAAAATCTAAATAACAGAACGGTTCAGGCTTATGATTATACTTCTCAGATGATCAACGCAGACTGTAATAAATATGACTTGACTGTGCTTGTTTCGAGTTGACCAACTCTGTCCCGAGACTTGAACCCATCAAAACAGCCTTCAAACCTTTCAAACAACACAAATCTAACATCCTTACAACCCATTTAGTTTATTTTTTCATATGTAATAGGTCTAGTGGGTTAGGCTAAATGATTTAACTGAAAAGGTTTAGTCAAAGGGGTTGAAACTCATCCAAATGCATTAGAAGCCTCCTACATTGCTTCTAGTCATATTTAGCATATTATTTGTTTCAACTTTTATAAATAATGTGCTATGAGTCAGTTTCTCCCCGACCAAGCCAGTTTCAACGGAATTTAATATTGAGCATTTCATCAAGCACCTTGTGTGCAAGAGTTAATTAAACATAAAAAGGGAATGTAAAGGACTAAAGGGTGAACAAAATTTGCAAACAACACATGAACATAAACACCTCATGAAAAAGAAACCCTAACCTGATATACCAGTCGCCTATTACTGATAGTTCTACCTTTGCAATTCGACAACAGAGATGTTGATATTATTACTTGCTGCTCTGATCGGATAAGGATGAAGATACCTTCTGCTCTAATCGGATGAGGAATACCCGCTACAGTACTGAGGGCCTAGCAAGATCAATGAGCGAGTTATAGAAGTTGAAAACAAAGAAAACCCTAATAATAGCAAAAGGGGAAATCAAGAAAAAGCTTCCTGTGATACCTTTGATTCATTTTCGATTGAATCATGTATAAAGGAATGGGGAAATATTGAATTTGAATCATGTAACAACTGATTCATAATGCACAGAGTCATGTTGCATTTACTTTCGTCGATTCCAAAAGGGTTGAGTTTCTTATGACAAAAAATGTGTGAATAAAACAAATAAACAGGTCTGATTTGGGGAAACATTGAATTTGAATTTTGAATGAGTAAAGTTGTTTGAGGAAAGGTGGAATGACAGAGAGAGGTTCTGAGTTTGAATCAGATATGAAGAAGGTGAGGAAAGGGAAAGAAGCACCGTGGAGCGCGTGTAGGGTTAGAAGACCGCAGAATTTGCCATGTAGGAAAGAGAAGAAGGAGGGTGCTTGTGGTGTTGACACCTCAGCACAAACCCTTTTGATTTATTATATTAGTAAGATGTGTAGAACCATATGTCAGACATAACTCGAAACCAACATTACAAAATTCAATTTTGTTTTCCTATATCACCATATATGTGCAGAACATCCGTCAACTACCGCCATCGCCAACATTAACCACCACCACCAATACCAACCGCAACCACCATTAGCATCATCTTCATAACACGAAACCCTAGTCATCTTCATCCGCATTCTCTTCATCAGATCTGAGCAAACCCCAGCCACCAAATCGGAGGCCAGATCTGAAACTTCTGGCGGCCACATCAAATCATCTCCATCACGCGAAACCCATAGTGTATAAACTCCGACTGCCAGATCTGAAACCTACGGCGACCGCAGGCTTTATCCAGAGTGTGGTGGTGGTAGATGAAGAGAGAGTGGTGGTAGCAACCACCTAAGGAATCCGTTGCCACCATCAGATCTGTTTTTTCACATGGATTCAACCCCCAAATTGTGCCCAAAACGAGTTGACTGTGAACCACTTTCTAGACGAATCAGTGTTAGTTGTGGTGGTTCTAATGACGAGGTGGTGGTGGCGGTTTGACGGAATTACTGTGGTAGCGTGGTTTACCGGAACTATTGTGGTGGTGACCGGAATCTTTGAAGAAGATGTTGGGTTTAGAGAGAGAGATAGATGGTGGGTTTAGTGGAAGAGATAGACTTGGTTTTAAAATCTGCATAACTTAATAATAAATTATTAAATCTTTATTAATTGAGATGGGAAAAGACTAAAATGCCCTCATGTGAGGGGCATGTGACCAGGATTTAACAGTTGAATTGGATGGCGTTAGGGGCGGGGAGTGAAATAGAGATAAACTTGATAGATCAGGGAGTAAAATGACTATTTTTAAAGGTTTTGGGCAAAACCATTAAAATGACCAAACCATAGGGAGCAAAACGGAAGTTTACTCTTTAATCTTTTTAATTCAACACCATTAAACCCACTAGAAACAATATATACCAATAAAAAAACGTAAAACGCAATCTCTCCTAAAACGCAATCACATTCACATGCTTCTGCAGATTCTTCAAATTAGGTAGTTTGTGTTATTGAAGGTAATTCAGTTTTTAAAAAAATGTATGAGTACAATGTGAACAAACAAATCAATTTACTTCTAAGAAAAACGTAAAACGCAATATCATCATTCTCACCGAGACTTTCAGCATTAACTCCGACGGCGGCAGGGACGACTTCAACCTTCTGAGATCGAAACTTTGTTGTTCCAGCCGAGTTAACTCGCCGGAAATCGGAGATCGAAATCGAGCTTATATTCAATTATGTACCAAATCCGTAACGATTATTGCATAAAGGAAAGAATTGAAGAAGCACGGAAGATGGTCGTGGTGGTGGGGGAGGATGACGGTGACGGTTGTGGTTGTGGTGGGCGGTGGAGTGGCGGCGGCGGAGGTGGAGGTGGTGGTGGTGGTGTGGGGGTGGGATGAACTATAAGGTTCTGATGAGTTTTTTTTTTTATTTAGGGTTATAAGAAACTAATTTGTGTTGGACTAAAATGCTTTTCTTATGATTTTTATTCTTTGCCACATGTCCTTCTATTATTACTTCATATTCTTCCTAATCAAAATAAACTTCCTATTTGATCATCAATCTAAAAATGATAGCGTCACTTAGTCTTCATCAATAACGAAATGCGTTATCTTAACAAATATATATACATTTTTTTAAACCATCCATTTTTGTAGGTCAATTCCATGGATTTTAAACAATCCATTTTTATAGGTGAATTCCGTGGATTATGGCTCAAAATTAGGAATGGCAATGGGCCGGGCTTGGGCCGGATATTGGTAATCCCAGGCCCTTACCCGGTTGTAATTCTTTGTCCCATACCCGGCCCGTTACCCGTCGAGTATTTTTCGGGTAATTACCCGTCGGTTATCGGGCATACCCGCGGGTATCAGGTATACTCGTTAATTTCTTAAAAATACCCGTTGGGACAAATATGCAATTTTTACTTTGATGTTTATATAATTTACTATTTTAATGACTATAACAAATGAAAATATGATTAATAACTTACATATCGTATTAAGACCACAAATACTAAACTAAATTAAAACGGTTACGTAATTAAGTAATTGTATCAGGACTACCTAATTGCATAAAACATCCACATAATAAAAGGTGATAGCTTCCATATCCAATATACATGCTCAAAAATAAGTTATATGTTCACTAAACACTTGCCAAATACATATCCACATATAACTATAAAAAAGGTAATAGGTACATGTACTAAATTTATATATATGAAAATCTATGATATGATACTTTCGGGTATTATTCGGGTAAATGGGTCGGGTATCGGGCGGGTATCACTAAATCCTATACCCGTACCCATGCCCAAATTTTTTCTATTTTTAAGCCCGTATCCGGCCCATACCCATTGGGCTTCGGGTATACCCGGCCCTTATGTTTCGGGTTTCGGGTATACCTGTTGGGTTTGGGCTTTTTTGTCATCCCTACTCAAAATCATGTTTTGAACAATTTGATCAAAGATTTTTTTTTACTTTACATTGCCATTGTTTTTGAAGAGTGGAAACAACCCAAACCCTCATTAATAATCAATAATCCGAAACTCAAACAACGAACAAGAAGCGCAAATTTGTTCCTCTGGTTTCTTTCCGATCAAAATTAAGCAATAAAAAATAAATAAACCTTTTTTGTTCTTGATTTACCACTCAAGACGAAGCACCAAAACGAATGCTTTGTCTTTTTTTCTTGGGTAGCAATCTACGTGAAACCTTTTTGTTTGACCCGCTAGAAAACAAAATAAACATGTTGTTTCCTTAATAATATCGGTCGTTGTGCGTGTTTATCTGAAACCGAATCCGACCCAAATTCAAAGTCGCCCAAACCCGAATTAGAGGATACCCAAAAAACCCGAACCCAACCAACGTAAACCTTCTATAGGTCGGTTAGCGAGTCACTTTTTCCTTGTTAAAAACGCGAAAAGTCCAACCCGGAAAACCCGAATAAAAACCTGAACACACCTTGTCAACCCAACAAAAAAGTTTGTTTACTATTGATATCCACAGTAACAAAGCAAATAAATTACTTTTGCTTTCAATTGATATCCTTCTATTTCGTGGCGATTGAACTAAAATATAAAGGGGGATTTACAATAACTTCGATCCAACAAAGGTGAAGGAATTAATTTGGCCGGCTGTAAAAAAAGAAAACCGAATTCGAACAACTTTTTTTTTCTTTCAAGTTGTATTTCTCCCGTGTGTAGCGAGCCTAAACTACGATACCTACTTTGTTAGGATTGAGTACACGCAAACACAAACACGAAAGCCATAAACAAACACTTGAATCTTTGTGTTCTATTATTGTTTTTTATTGTTTGTGTTTGTGCGTGCTCAATACTAACACGAAAGTAATAAACGATTGTGGGAGCCTTATACAATGGTGGGTTGAGTTATAATACAAAAGATTTAAAAATAAGAAGGGTAAGAAGGCACCAGAGAGTGACAAGTGTCCTATGGGTAATTAAATGAAAGGGTAATTTTGTCTACAAGAGGAAAGAGAATATGCACATGCAAGTCACATGCTATTTCCCCCCTAACTTTTAAACGTCCGTAACTTTTTTATACATCATTTGTTTTAAAAAAAATTATACCATAAAATCGAGCGTTTTTTATCTTTAATATGAGTACCATATTGTTATATTTTTCAAAAAAATTTCAAAAACCCAGTTGCATATTACACAATGGACATGATGTAAAACACAATGTAAATTAGATTAAAAGCACAATCAATGACAACAGATAAAGACACAATGGACAACATACTAAAACACAATGAACATAACGTATAACACAATGACGATAACATATAACACAATAAGAATCAGACAAAAAAAAAAACACAATTGATGACAACAGATAAAAGACACAATTAATGACAGCAAATAAAAGACACAATGGAGAGCAGATGAAGACACAATGAAAAACAAACTAAAAACACAATATATAACAAACTAAAACACAATGAACAAGATAATAAAAAAATTGAACAAATTATTAAACCACAATGGACAACATATTAAAACACAATGAATAACATATTACACAATGGACATGATGTAAAACACAATGTAAATTAGATTAAAAACACAATCAATGACAACAGATAAAGACACAATGGACAACATACTAAAACACAATGAACATAACGTATAACACAATGGCGATAACATATAACACAATAAGAATCAGACTAAATAAAAATACAATTGATGACAACAGATAAAAGACACAATTAATGACAGCAAATAAAAGACACAATGGAGAGCAGATGAAGACACAATGAAAAACAAACTAAAAACACAATACATAACAAACTAAAACACAATGAACAAGATAATAAAAAAATTGAACAAATTATTAAACCACAATGGACAACATATTAAAACACAATGTAAATTAGAATAAAAACACAATCAATGACAACAGATAAAGACACAATGGACAACATACTAAAACACAATGACCATAACGTATAACACAATGGCGATAACATATAACACAATAAGAATCAGACTAAATAAAAACACAATTGATGACAACAGATAAAAGACACAATTAATGACAGTAGATAAAAGACACAATGGAGAGCAGATGAAGACACAATGAAAAACAAACTAAAAACACAATACATAACAAACTAAAACACAATGAACAAGATAATAAAAAAATTGAACAAATTATTAAAACACAATGGACAACATATTAAAACACAATGAATAACATATTAAACACAATGACCTGAACTAATAACATAATTTATAGAAAACCCAGATATAACAAAATCTTCATTGTGTCATATATTGTGTTATAGGATTTTATAAAAACGCAATGGATAGAACTCAAATTAACATTGTGTTATAGGTTTTGATAATAACACAATGTATAGAAACTCTACTGACCAAAACCCAGTTAAAAGACACAATGATCTGAACCTTTAACACAATACCAAAAAACCCAGTAAAAATTAAAATTTTTATTTTATTTTTATATGATAATATGGTACTCATATTAAAGATAAAAAAACGCTCGTTATTATGGTGAATTTTTTTTTGAAAAAAAATGCCGTATGAAAAAGTTATGGACGTTTTAAATCGATGGTGGAATTGGCATGTGCCTTGCATGTGGAGAGAGAAAATCCATAAATATAGGATTCCTTTTATGCCCTTCTATTATCTTCTTTTCCCTACAACCAATCTCAACCCTCCAAATCTAAGATCAATGGACTAAAATCCTTCTTACACTTCTTATTTATTTTATCCTTTGTATTTGATCCTAACCCATTCCCTTTTATAATTGTTGGAATGGAATTGAGAAAGTTCCGGATTTTACGTCCGTCGATAAAGGACAAGTTGTTTAAATGGATCAGGAGGAAAAAAAATGAAAGAATTTTTGATAATCTATGAAATAACTGTTTATATGGAATGCAAATATACCGTATTCCGATTTAAAGGTAATTTATTATTGGATTAATAAATTTTGAGCTTGCATTGTACGCTTATATATTGTATTTTTATTAATGTTTAAACACTCAACTTGCGTATATTTTTGTTAACTAATGCCCGAGATTTGATTGGTAAACCGTAAGACGGGCGATTTTTTTTTCGAACGGCGGCTATTTTATATAAAAAATAGAAGAATGGGGCCAGCTAGAAACTGGAAGTCCCAACGATAAACATATTACATAATGATATCTCTCACGTTAAAGTCGCTCCATCTCTCCCAATCCAAATCCAAGAATGGAGACTTATTTTTAAGCCACATAAATGAATCTTCTTTTATGTCCTCCACCACTTTCCTAATCGAACAATGGGCGTTGTCAAAGATACTCGCATTCCGAGCCCTCCAAATTCTCCAAAAAGTCGCATAGCATATGACGAAGAGAACTTTCTTCCACTTTGAAGAGCCTTTAAGCTTGTCAACTTCACTCAAAATATCTTGTGCATTATTAATATTTAACATGCATGGAATCTTCAACCATATGCAAATAAACCACCATATTGTCTTCACAGTAACACAAGAAGCAATTAAATGATCTACATTTTCATCCTCATAACCACATAAAACGCATTTTAAATCCCCAACATCTATACCTCGATGCGCCAGAGCCATTTTGGTCGGAATACTTCCCTGAATAAGCCTCAACACAAAATAAGAAACCTTTTTCGGAACCCACAGTAACCATTTAAATCTGCCCACATCCGTCCTAACCCCAACGGCCTCCGCCACCTGCATCCTACAAACTGTCGTCGAGAAAATCTTACGGTTATTGTCATCTTCCAAAATCCCCAAGCTTTCCACACCTGTCACACCTGCTTTCATAATGTCTTTGTCAACCGAAACAATGTCTTTCCACAAACCGGTTACCTCCTTCTTCATCGGAACCCCTTGCACCTGGTACTTATCCCCGTGTATAGCTCGAATAACCAAAGCCCACAATTCAGACGGATTATCTTTGAATCTCCATTTCCATTTCATCAACAAAGCCCAATTCAGCGATCTTATATCTCCCAACCCGGTCCCACCCATGTTTCTTGGAGCTAGGATTTTCTGCCATGAGATCCACCTAACTTTCACCTTGGTACCGACTTTTCCCCACACAAAATCTCTCCTAATCCCTTCTATCGTTGTAACGCCTGGCTCTTTTGTACTTTCCATTTATAGAAAGTTTTGTTCGTATTTCTATTTTTGGAAACTTTGAGTTCTTGTAATCGTTCCTTCCTTGTAATCATTGTGAGACCGAGACTTGGATCATTAATGAAACTCGTATTTTGTTACAAATATGTTATACACACTTCATATATGCTCGTATGTTCGAAACGGTGAATCAATTGGTGTTTAATCATTATTCTTGGAAACTATGTGCCAAACTTGTAATTAATCTAAACATATGCATAAAACGTGTCTTGAACGTGAACGACACTTGATTTTGATACTCATACGCTTAATTGTTCTTCAGTTATATTCCTCATACTTGGATGTACCTCAAACTATGCTTTTATGGCGGATATAGTCCTTAAAAGACCTTAAAACACCAAAATAACAACTTCAGGGGCCAATTTGTAATAAATGAAACTTAGTTCCGGAAACTTAGTGGCGCGCGGTCCGCATTAACTTACCCCGTATCCTTACGTGGCCCGCATGGGCCTCAGGTCTGCAGAAAAAACTTTCAGCTCGCGAACAGATTCAATTTTGAGCGGGATTTCAATGTTTAAACCGAGTTTTAGCCTTAATTATCCCCCCAAAACAACCCTAATCACTCCCCTATAAGTACCCAAGGTCCTCCAAGCACTTGGACACTTTCAACACTCTCAAATCTCTCCTAAACACTCTCAAGTTCTAGCAAGAATCTGCATTTTCGGACAGATTCATACTCTTGCACTAAAGTGAGTATAACTTGCTCATTTCTTAACGAAATTACTTGATTCTTCTTCCTACTTGCTTGGATAATCAAGGGGTTTGATTCCTTGACTTCTCCTTGGAGAAATCAGATCTGGAATTGCCCTGAAATGGTCCAAAAACTTTCTGTTTTGTTACATACTCTTTCAAACTTGTTTAAACTTCATCCAACTTGTGTCTAACACATCTCACACCAATGTCCTAATGCTTACAACCTCTCTTATGGTTGGTTAAGCTTAAAAACATGGTTGAGACACTTGAAATCAGAGGATTAAACCTCATAATTTTCTGTTTTGTTTAGGGTATTTAACCCACAAGTCATGTCAAGCTTAGACCTTGATAAATGAGTGATTATGGAACAACTTGGGTTGTCCAAACATACAATCCTCACATGATTTGATGATTTCTCTTTAGTTAGGTTGTTTATATTATTATCCTAAACCTAGTTCGTGACCCTCCTTGGTTGTTTTTACATCAAGAGAAGTGGTGAACATTCAAGGGGTCCCTAAACGGAAGCTTGTTCTTCCTACCCCATACATGACATCCATGATAACTCGAGGTGCCTAAATGAAGATTTCATCTTCTACCTCCTACTTGAATTATTGGACCTAATAATATGTAATACTTAACCTAAATATATATATATACTCATTCGAACCTTTAATGTTAAACTTGTGTTTATATGTTAAAGTAGTAGAATACCATCTAAAACTTAAAACACCAAGTATGATTCTAATGGGCGCATTACCCATGAAAACATTCTAACCATAATGGTTACATAGTGTCATACAAGGGTTACTAAGTTAAAGATGATTATTTTTCGTATCATATTCTATTCTACTTTATGTTATGTTAAACTCCAAATTATAATCTTCCGTTGTACGCCAAACTCACACACCTATGTTTCCTCGTGTAGAAGGGCTAGGTGCTCCAAACTAATCCATCCACCAACACACTCGCGGGATTTCAAGTAGGAAAGCTTGCAACCACCGTGAGTATACTCGATCCCTTTTTCCCTTTATACTTTGGGATGCAACATGTATAATTATGCAAACAACTTTTGAACTAAACATACTCAATCTTTGAACGAATGCATGAAACTAATGTGACTTACTTGCTATTCTTGTATGCTCTATGAACGATTTGGAACGTTATATGCTCATTGACTTGTTCGCCCACCTTAACAATTATAGCGCTATAGGATTAACGCCCCGCCTGCTGTTTTATTGGGTATTGTTAAGTTACCACCCCGCTGAACGATTGGGATTAGGCTATTTATGCGTTGTGTTCTAGGGTTTGATCATATTGTACGCCAAAATTGCATACTAGTAATCACATATTATGAATCATGTTGGATTTGAGTTTTATTCTATTATGCTATGTAAACAAACTTGTATACTCGCTCATTGCCTTTGCATTGAAACTCTATTTTAATACATGTTGCAGGTTGATTATTGAAGTATGGATGATTGATGAAACAAGTTTAGGGTGGACTAGATACACACCTTTAACCTATTTATCTTTGTTGATTTGAATTTGAACAATGTTGTTATTTCCATTTTAAATGATGCATGACAATTTAGTTCTTGCAATGAAGTTTGAATTCAATTAAATATTGTCACATAGTGTTATGATGTTTTGAGCAATTTGTTCGTCTCATCCCGATGTTTCCGCCATCGGTTAGGGTGTGACAGATTGGTATAAGAGCCATAACTATAGGGAATTAGGAAAATTGCCATGCTTTTGCCCTAATATGTCGTTTTAGGAATTTTGCCTCTTATGTGTTGTTTAAAACTTTTGTACTCTACCATGCATGCTTCCTAGCTATACTTCTTGTTGATTAAATTTATATGCCTTTCCTAAGGTTAACATGAATACACTTTGTTTATTTGTATACTCTTGTAACACAAACGAGACAACTTTACCAAAATAGGCGTGAAACCCACAATTTGGTAAACGACTCTCATTCTACCTTAAACTATTTCTTTTGCACGAAATTACACCATTAAGCTAGGAGTGAAATCCACAACTTAATGGTAATTTCCATTTCAACTCTAGTGGACCCTTGTCATAGTGTCGAAATTTTATTTTGACCCGACAAGTACCAACCACATTTAGGGTAAGAAATCGTCAAGTTAGGGGTGAAACCCGCATCTCGTCGATTAAGTTCCATTCCTCGATTTTCAATCTTGCCAAAGTCCCGGTTGTTTCAATCGATTAGAGATGTGTAGTAACCGGAAGGGTAAGATACCGTTAATCGCTTCTCGATGAGAGTATCTTACCTATAGGCCAAAGCACGTTTTCTCTAATTCGAAAGAACTTTCGACCCACTTTGGAATAGTCGACGTTTCTCTACCCGAAACAATCCAATGTTTTATTGAGCCTCTCTTTTATGTATCTCAATTTATATGTGATTTTATACTTGAACGTTCGTTCATTTCCAAATTTCGTTTTAATCATTTCACACGTTATCGCAATCACAAACAATAATAATCCCTCGTGAACAAACTAAATTTACAAAGCTTTCATTTATCCATGTTATGCTATGTTGGACTCATGACTATGCTATATGTGACATCTAAACTCTTTATGTTATGTGAATCAATTTGAAACTTTTATGCTATGTGACACTTTATGCTATGTGAACCAACTTATGCAAACGATTTTTTTTTCTTAAACAACCATTATGATCAAGTCTCACCTATTCGTTCTTTTGAATCTTAGATGTCTTCTCGTCACTCCAACTCGTCTAAAAAGTCAAAGTCCCGTGCTACGAAGAAGATGATGGCTTTCATGGCCGATCAATTTGCGCGCGTCATTCCAAAGGTCATTTCCGAGATTCGAGCTTCTGAAACTCCGAACTCCTCCGTCGACTCCAAGGTCGAAATATGCAAGCCCGCTTCGTTCAACTTCAAGCACTTTTCATCGTGCAATCCCAAGCCATTCACCGGCAATGATGGGGTGACCGCCATGCTCGAATGGTTTGATAGCATGGAGGTCACGTTCATCAACAGTGATTGCCCCAATGAGCTCAGAACGCGTAGTGCGACTGGGGTATTCCAAGCCCGAGCTCTCGAATGGTGGACGAACGAAAGGAACATTCGTTCGAACGAACTGGCATATGCGTTGGAGTGGGAAGAAGTCAAGGCCCTGATGATGGACGAGTTTTGTCCTCCGCATGAGCAACAAAAGTTGGAGGAAGAATTTTGGGCACTAAAGCAAGTGGGAGACGAAAACCTAGCCTACACCACCCGTTTCAAACAACTTAGCTTCATAGTTCCTCACCTTGTTATGACCACCAACCGCAAGATACGAAAGTATATCAATGGGTTACCCTCTGCTATGCGCGACACGATCGAGGCTGCCAAACTCGACCATATCGAAGCTGTTTATCGTTTGGCCGCTTCCCTGAACAACAACCGTGTACGCGATAAACAAGCCGCAAACCCCGCTTCTTTCAAGCCAGCCAACCAAATCACCCAACAGTCGAGTGGCAATAGGGGGAAGAAGCGAAAGCAATCGAACCCTGTATGCAATGCGATTGTGCCACCTGTTAACCCAAACCCTGTTGCTCCTGATAACACCCACAAGTCGTACACTGGAATTCACCCCAAGTGTGCCACATGTAACCGCCACCATCCCGCCAATGCCAGGCGTCGTCTTTGTGGCAATTGCAACCGTTATGGACATGACACCGCCTTTTGTCGCTACCAACAACAACAAGCCCCACCAGCTCAGCAAGCGCAACAAGCTCCACCAGCTCACCAAGCGCAACAAGCTCTGCCCCCTCCTCAAAACACAAGACCCGCTAGAGCTTGTTTCAAATGTGGAGACGCCAATCATCTTCGTCCTCAATGCCCACTATGGAATCAAGAGCAACTACAACCTCCTCGTGGACGTTGTTTCAATCTGAACGCGAATCAAGCGCGCAACGACAATAATGTCGTTAACGGTACGTTTCTTGTTAACCATCTTTATGCTTCGATACTATTTGATACTGGTGCGGACAAAAGCTTTGTGTCCTTAGATTTCGAATCATTTCTAAATTGCACGCGCTCTAAACTACCTAAGTCGTTTTCCGTTGAAGTCGCCAATGGCAAGTCCATCTTAGTCGATTCCGTTCTTCGTGATTGTCGTCTTACTCTTAACGAACACGTCTTCCCTATTGATCTCATACCCATGCAACTGGGTAGTTTCGACGTCATCATAGGCATGGATTGGCTTCAAAAGAACCATGCTGAAATCGCTTGTCATGAGAAATACGTCCGTTTACCCCTTCCTTCTGATGATGTTTTACACGTCTGTGGAGACCGGCCTTCAAAGGGACTGAAGTTGATGTCCTGCACACAAGCGAACAAATACTTACGCAAACAGTACTTTGCCTTTTTAGCCCACGTCGTGGAAGAAAAGGGCAAGGGAAAGAGTTTAAGTGATGTTCCAGTGGTGCGCGACTTCCCTGACGTCTTTCCTGAAGATTTACCTGGTCCTCCTCCACCTCGATCCGTTGACTTTCGTGTTGACCTCGTACCTGGTGCGACTCCTGTTGCCAAGGCTCCTTATCGTCTTGCACCTTCTGAGATGCAAGAATTATCTACGCAGCTTCAAGAACTCCTCGATAAAGGCTTCATTCATCCAAGTACCTCACCTTGGGGTGCACCTGTGCTTTTCGTTAAAAAGAAAGACGGCTCTTTCCGTATGTGTATCGATTATCGCGAGCTCAACAAACTCATTGTCAAGAATCGTTACCCTCTTCCGCGTATCGACGATCTCATTGACCAACTTCAAGGCGCTACTTGTTTCTCCAAAATCGATCTTCGTTCTGGTTATCACCAACTTCGGGTCCTCGAAGAGGACGTACCCAAAACCGCTTTTCGCACTCGCTATGGACATTACGAGTTCGTGGTTATGCCTTTTGGTTTGACCAACGCACCCGCTGTGTTCATGGATCTAATGAATCGTGTTTGTAAGCCCTATTTGGATCGTTTCGTGATCGTCTTCATTGATGATATCCTCATTTATTCTAAATCTCGAACCGATCATGAACGTCATCTTCGTCTTATACTCCAGCTCTTACGTGTTGAACGCTTATACGCTAAGTTCTCTAAATGCGAGTTTTGGATTAAAGAAGTCCAATTCCTTGGACACGTTGTTAGTGAAAAAGGAATCCACGTCGACCCTGCAAAGATCGAGGCTGTAAAGAATTGGACCGTGCCTAAATCTCCTTCCGAAATCCGTTCTTTCTTAGGATTGGCAGGTTATTACCGTCGATTCATCTCGAATTTTTCAAAAATCGCCGTTCCCCTTACTTCGTTGACCCAAAAGGAGAAACCTTTTGCTTGGGGTCCTGAGCAAGAGGAATCCTTTCAGACTCTCAAGGACTTGCTTTGCAACGCTCCTATTCTTACTCTTCCTGATGGAAATGATGATTTCGTAGTGTATTGCGATGCATCGAACCGTGGTCTTGGTTGCGTTCTCATGCAACGAGGCAAGGTCATCGCTTATGCATCTCGTCAACTCAAGATACATGAGAAAAACTATACCACCCACGACCTTGAACTTGGCGCAATTGTTTTTGCGTTGAAGATTTGGCGACACTACCTTTATGGTACTAAGTGTGAGGTTTTCACGGACCACAAGAGCCTTCAACATATCTTCGACCAAAAGGAACTAAACATGCGTCAACATCGTTGGGTGGAACTGTTAAACGACTACGACTGCGAAATCAAATACCATCCAGCTAAAGCGAATGTAGTAGCTGACGCCCTTAGTCGCAAAACACATATGAAGGGTATTCGTTGTCTCCAACTTGTGAACGATCTTCCACGCCGCATTCGCGAAGCTCAGTACGCCTCTATTAACGAAGGTAACTTCCATATTGAAATACGAGGCGCTAAAGAACACGATCTCGTCTCCAAGGCCGATGGTATCCTATACCTCGACAATCGTGCCTGGGTCCCTGATCGCGAAGAACTTCGAGACTTCATCATGAACGAGGCACACAAATCCAAGTACTCAATTCATCCTGGTGCCGACAAGATGTATCATAATCTACGTACATCCTATTGGTGGCCTGGTATGAAGAAAGACATTGCCGTTTACGTCTCTAAGTGTCTTACGTGTTCAAAAGTCAAAGCCGAACATCAGCGACCTTCTGGCCTACTCGAACAACCCGAAATCCCCGTTTGGAAATGGGATAGCATCGCGATGGTCTTCATCACTAAACTCCCTCGTACATCTTCTGGTCACGATAGCATTTGGGTGATCATCGATCGTTTGACCAAGTCCGCTCAATTCATTCCTATTCGCGAAGATTTCAAGGTTGAACGACTTGCTCGCATCTATACCGATGAAGTCATACGACATCATGGTATTCCCCTCGACATCATTTCTGATCGCGATGGTCGATTTACTTCGCGTCTCTGGCAAACCTTTCAGTCCGCTATGGGTACTCATTTGAATCTCAGTACGGCTTTTCATCCTCAAACGGATGGACAGACTGAACGTACTATCCAAACCCTAGAGGACATGCTCCGTTCTTGTGTCATCGAATTTGGTGGTAGTTGGGATGTGCATTTACCTTTGATCGAGTTCTCGTACAACAATAGCTACCACTCCAGTATTAAAATGGCTCCATTCGAGGCATTGTATGGTCGCAAATGCCGATCTCCTTTAAGCTGGCACGAGATTGGTGACAAACACTTTACTGGCCTTGAAATCATACAAGAAGCAACGGATAAGATTCACCAAATCCGTGATAATTTACTCAAGGCCCGAAATCGTCAAAAGGTCTATGCTGATAAGGGGCGCAAGCCGATGCAACTCAACGTTGGGGACCATGTTCTACTCAAAGTATCTCCTTGGAAAGGAGTGGTTCGTTTTGGTAAAAAGGGAAAGCTTGCCCCTCGCTATGTTGGTCCTTTCAAGATACTCGAAAGGATTGGTGCGGTGGCTTATCGACTCGATTTACCTCAAGAACTCAACAACGTTCATCCAACATTTCATGTCTCAAATCTAAAGAAGTGTCACGCTGAAGAAGGACTCCAAGTCCCTCTCGAAGATCTCCAAATAAACGACACTTTGCATTTTGTCGAGAAGCCCTTCGAAATCGTGGATCAAGGAGTCAAGTTATTGAGGCGCAGTAAAATTCCTATCGTCAAGGTTCGATGGGAAGGTAAACGTGGCGCTGAATTTACTTGGGAACTCAAGAGCGAGATGAAAAAGAAGTACCCGCATCTTTTCCCTACGTCTTCCTAAATTTCGGGATGAAATTTCCTAAAGGAGGGGAGACTGTAACGCCCGGCACTTTTGTACTTTCCATTTATAGAAAGTTTTGTTCGTATTTCTATTTTTGGAAACTTTGAGTTCTTGTAATCGTTCCTTCCTTGTAATCATTGTGAGACCGAGACTTGGATCATTAATGAAACTCGTATTTTGTTACAAATATGTTATACACACTTCATATATGCTCGTATGTTCGAAACGGTGAATCAATTGGTGTTTAATCATTATTCTTGGAAACTATGTGCCAAACTTGTAATTAATCTAAACATATGCATAAAACGTGTCTTGAACGTGAACGACACTTGATTTTGATACTCATACGCTTAATTGTACTTCGGTTATATTCCTTATACTTAGATGTACCTCAAACTATGCTTTTATGGCGGATATAGTCCTTAAAAGACCTTAAAACACCAAAATAACAACTTCAGGGGCCAATTTGTAATATATAAAACTTAGTTCCGGAAACTTAGTGGCGCGCGGCCCGCATTAACTTACCCCGTATCCTTACGCGGCCCGCATGGGCCTCAGGTCTGCAGAAAAAACTTTCAGCTCGCGAACAGATTCAATTTTGAGCGGGATTTCAATGTTTAAACCGAGTTTTAGCCTTAATTATCCCCCCAAAACAACCCTAATCACTCCCCTATAAGTACCCAAGGTCCTCCAAGCACTTGGACACTTTCAACACTCTCAAATCTCTCCTAAACACTCTCAAATTCTAGCAAGAATCTGCATTTTCGGACAGATTCATACTCTTGCACTAAAGTGAGTATAACTTGCTCATTTCTTAACGAAATTACTTGATTCTTCTTCCTACTTGCTTGGATAATCATGGGGTTTGATTCCTTGACTTCTACTTGGAGAAATCAGACCTGGAATTGCCCTGAAATGGTCCAAAAACTTTCTGTTTTGTTACATACTCTTTCAAACTTGTTTAAACTTCATCCAACTTGTGTCTAACACATCTCACACCAATGTCCTAATGCTTACAACCTCTCTTATGGTTGGTTAAGCTTAAAAACATGGTTGAGACACTTGAAATCAGAGGATTAAACCTCATAATTTTCTGTTTTGTTTAGGGTATTTAACCCACAAGTCATGTCAAGCTTAGACCTTGATAAGTGAGTGATTATGTGAAGAAACACTAACTAAATGGTCGGAACCGAGATAGTTAGGGGGTTTGAATCCGCATAAAAGGGTTAGCTCCCTCTCGGTTGATTCAGTTGCAATGGAATTTCTTCTCCGGTAGTTCTGCAAAAAAGAACACCGTTAGCCTCGTCAAGGGGAGAAGAAGGTTCTCTCCTTGACCCGACTCCGGCGTGAGAATAAGTATCGGTAACGGAGAAGATAAGTATTTGAGAAGTGAGAGTGATCTGAGTTTTTACCTGAACAGTTCTCTTATTTATAACCGGGAGTTTGGGAGGGAAAACCTGTTATTGAAAAGATGACGGAAGATGCTAACGCCGTAGCAGTTATATTTTCTTCCGTTAAATTCTTTGATCCAATTGTTGAGTTGTCTCGATCCGGTGTGAATGCACACGGATCGTGGTTTGATCTATGGCTAGGGGATTGCCACGTGGAAAGTGATTAAGTGGAGATTACTCTCCAATTGCATGCCTTCGTTGTGATTCTGGGGTTGCTTGTAGTGATGACACATGTCCAGACGGTTATAACCGTCTAGGTGGTGCACGATTGTATTTCTTTCTAGAAGATTACTGCTGTAATCTGGTGTGACACCTTGCTGTGTAGATACAGACAAATAAATCCCAAGTCTGGGTAAAATAATATCCAAGTCTGGATATTTAGGCGGGGGTAAAGGATTTTAATCCTTTGTAAATGAGAAGGCGCAAGGATTTATGTTTTCCTTTGGGCGCGCGACTATAAATTACTGATTGCTGGCTTCTCCTTCTTTGTAAAACCAATGCGCGGCCGCGCAAGGTCGGGAAGCTCAGAAGATTGGTTTGTGGTATGGTCTCAAATCCTTTTTTATGAGGTTTTTGGGACCTTACCCCTTCAAGTCCCCCCAGTCTAGTGTTGTACTTATGCAAATAAGTGGAGCACTGGACTTATGAGAGAGAAATGTTTTTGGGCGCGAGAAAGTGAGGAAGCTTCTATGAGAAGATTTGAATTTATAAAGATTTTTCTATGGAAAATCTTTGACTTGAAGCTAGCACAGTAAATTGATTTTGACAACCTGTTATTGTCAGTTGTTTTTTACTGTCCGTGTCTTACACGCGCGCGTGTAAACGCGTGTATGTTCTGACATCTGCTTTTTCTGTTGTTTGGGGAAACGTGATACCCGGAACAGTGCTGTGACGGTTACCGATGCTATTTATTGCGATGGGTATATAATCGTTTGGATAACCTCTTTTGTGTAATCATTGTTTTGTTTGAAAACTTTTCCTTATTCCTTGTTCTTGAGAAATCTTTCCATCATTCTCTCGCTTATGTCAACCGGAGAACGTCAAGAGGAACTTGTTGAAGATATGTCGACTGAACTTCCACCATTGAAGTGGCCCAGGGCGTCTTTTGAGGGTTTGATTCAGAATCTTAAATTTCCGGAGAACTGGGGTGCCTTGTATCCCGAAGATGGGCAAACGGCAGCAAATGCTCCGGCCGGGTATATTACCCTCTTTTGGGATTTTTTCTGTGACGGTAACTTTCGCTTGCCTGTTACCAGATTTTTTCTTGAAATTCTCGGATTCTATAATCTGCACATCTCCCAACTTCACCCTATTGGTATGGTTAGGGTTCGACATTTCGAATTTGTATGTCGGACGATGCATGTGGAGCCAACTGTTCCCCGATTTAGGGTTTTTTATCAGATGCACTGTACCCAAGGGTTTTACTCATTCGTTCAGAGAGCTTCTGCAAAGAAGATTCTTCATCAGCCCCCAAAATCATTTCATGATTGGAAACAGAAATTTTTCTTCATCAAGGCTGGAGTGATTCCGGTGAAGATGACTCTAAGAGGGAAAGACGATATTCCGATTGAATCGCTTCAGACTCCTGTTGATGAGAACTGGTATCAAGATCTGAAGGATGTTCCCAATATTGCTTTGCCAGAGAAAGCCCTAGTCGGAGCCAGCATGAGTTTGAACTGGAAGATGGAACGTGATGATAAACCCGTATACACCGAGGATGGTCATAGTAAGTTTGGGGCTTTTTCACTGTTCTTCTTCTTTTTTTTTTTTTTTTTTTTGACCTGCTTTCTCTTCAATGTAGTTGTTTCTCTATATGTTGTTGCCTTTAAGAGGGAAGGCGGAAGAATGGGAACTATCAAGAAGAAACCTGAAGAGGAGCTTTGGTATCACCGTATTGTGAAGAATTTTGTGCTTCCGCGGGATGCGGATCTATCTGTTCAACCGGCAGCTGGTGCTGGTGAGTTTATCCGTTTTTCCTTTCTTTGTTGCTTTGAGTAATTTTCTCTGTCTTGCGCTTTTTGTAGGTGAGTTGTTGAATTTGGGTGTAGGCCCCGAAAAGAAAAAACGCGCAACTACGTCCACTTCCGCGCCGAAGAGAAGTGAGACTGTTAAGACTCAACCCTTGAAGGCGAAAAATGCTGGAGAGAAGAAAGGTACGCGCCGTTCTTCTGTCTCCAGGTGTGATTATGTGGTGGTTTCTGACTCTCTGGAGGGTCTTACTCCTGTAGTGATTATGCGGGAACCGAAGCCTGAACCAAAGGATTCTGCTGATATTCCTCCTTCTAACCCGAATGAGCCTATCGATCTGGATTCCAGTCCCGAACATTTGGTTCATAGGAAGGCTGGTAAGAGAAAGCAAGCTGATGCTGATGCGGAGGGTCAACCTCCTAAGAAAGTGCAGAGGAAGAAAATTACCAGAAAAGGAAACCTAGACGCTTTTGTTTCAGAATCCATTCCTGGTAAGTATTGCTTTTCTTTGTTTTCTTTGAGCGGATAGGATTTTTACAGACTTTTGTTTGTCCAGAAATTCCTGTTTCTCCTGTTCCTGTAGACATACCGACTGTGGTTGATAAAGAACTTTCCCCGCCGCGTGCTGCCGTTACAGACCCGTTAGAGTCGTCAGAGGTAGCTGAGGAAGGTGTTGAGAAAACTATTGAGGCTGAGGAGCCTGTTGGTGCTAATATAGAGACTGAACAGATTGTTGAGCCGGTCGTAGTAAATGATGTTGGTACTTCACCGACCCTGGAAAAAGAAACTGCTGAAAAGATTCAATCTTCTCCTCCTAGACCTTCTGACACTATACCTGAGCATACTGAGAAGGCCGCCGCTGAGGAGGCAGGTTCATCTGCTGGTGCTGAGAAGCAATCTCCAATTCGTCCGGAAGAAACCCTGGGAGAGTATTATTACCGGACGTATGCGGAGAAAGATGCTGCTGATCTTCATGTTCCCGTTTGGAATGTGAAGAAAGGAGATACCTTCTCGGATTGGCGTGTATGCCAAGATTGGTTGCAGGGGATACTTCCGCCTGGCGAGATTAAATTTCAGGAAAATCAGCCTTATGAACAGACCTATCAGTCTTATCTTGCAGAAACTGCTTCTCATGTTTCTACTACTCACCGTATAGTGCGTGAGTGGTATAGCATGCATAAAGAGCGAGCATCTTTTGTAGCATCACAAAGGAAGTTTGCTAAAGATGAAAAACGTGTGGCTCAGTTAAAGGCTAAATTAGAGGCTGAGCAAGTGAAATTTGAAGCTGAGCGCAAGACTGAAGAATGGTCAGTTTCTGGTTGGAAAAGAAAAGCTGAAGCTGAAGCTGCGCTTTTATCTGAGGAGCGCAAAAATTGGAGAAGAATTTGTGAGAAAGATAATGCCGAGAAGGCAAACCTCCGTAATATCATAAATAACCTCAAGGCTGAGGTTGAAAATTTGAAGAACCAAGATGCGGAGGTGGAAAGATTGAAGAAAGAAAAAGCTGACATGGAAGCTATGTTGGAGGAAGCGCGTTCTCATCGGGAACGAAGTGAGCAACGGGAGGTACAAGCTTTAGCCACTCTTGCCGTTAGAGATAAAGAATTAGAGGAACTTACCTCTTTGGTTTCTGACCAGGAACAATTGAAGAAGGATCTGGAGCTTGCGCATTCTGAGAATACTGAAACCTCCCGCCGTTTGACTGAGGTTGAAGAAAAACTGGAAAATTCAGAAATGGCGCGGGTCTCAGCGGAAAGCGAGCTCGAACCTTTGAAGAATGATATAGCCTGGTTGAAAGACCGCGGGATTGCTTGTGTAAGTTCCTTCTTTCTTCTTGTCCATGTATGTGCTTTTCTTGTTTTGATCTTATCTTTACTTGATGTTATAGGTTGCTGAATCTGTATTAAACTCTGAAGAACTGGATAAAACTGTTGCTAATTTGATGGTTGCTGCGCGACGAGATGGTTATGCGCAAGGGTATGCGGAATGCTCCCAACATGTGAATAGCGCTTTAAAGGTTAACTGGGATGATAGCAAGTCTGCTACCTTTGGTGTTAATACTGCCAGCGCGCTTGCTTCTATGAAGACAGAGTTTAATAACTTGCAACTTCCAGTGATGGAGTTGATAAATGTGGCGCTGCAATCGGATGATCATGTTGCGCAACTTAAAGAAATCTTTCCGGATGAGGGTGAAGATTTAGAGTAGGATGAAATTGTATTGAACAATTTTTTATGTAGGATGTTGATCCTTGTTCTGACGGTGCGCTGTTGCGCAAGAACTTTAAACACTGCTGTGTCTAAACTCTTTTAGGACGTATTTGTACGCCAAAATAGTATGTTTCTATTTGTTTTGTTTAACTGTCTTTACAATATTTTGCATGAGTATAATTACTTTTGCTTTGAGTAAGGCGAATAAAGTTGGTATGAAGCTCATGTATGAGTTTATGGTCGTTTGTGACGTGATCACTGACCGCGCATGGAGCTTTGTGTTATACTACCATAATGTTTTTGCACTTACTAAAAAGGAATTGAATGCATTTTGTAAACACAAAAAATAATAGAAACTTTGTAATTTTATTCATGGATAATGCTCAGAGGCGTTACAAAGTTTTTCGGATAATTAAATGGAACTTAACTTACTCCCTGATAGTTCCGCCGTTTTTGATAAGTCACGTCTTTTCCGCGGAGAACTTACAGGGTCTTTTTAAGTTTTAGCCCGTTTGCTTGAGCTCTCTTCTCCCCGGGTAATCTGCTTAATCTCCTTGCGCATATTCTGGAGCAGATGCGTAAGTTCTCCATTTTTGAGGGCCTTTTCTATTTCCGTGCGCAGAGATATGCAATTATTCGTGGTATGCCCGTTATCCTTATGATATTCGCAGTACTGCGATGGGTCTTGACCACGTTTACTCTTCATCAGAATCGGAGGTTTGAATTGGTGATCCTCAGTACTTAGCACCTCCGCCGGAGTTTTTGTTAGGGGAGTCCACTGCCTCTCCCTATTTTCGTGCTTGTTCTCTCTTTGTGCAGAGAACTTGTTGGTTGTTATGCGGGCATCTTCCGAGGATCGACTTCCTGATGCCTCGCGCCATGACTTTTTGTACCTTTTTTCACCATTTGCGCTTAAGTCTGCGGGCCTGTTGTGTGGTAGTGGTGGCCTGTTTGTAGTAAGGTTTTTCTCGGTCTGCGCATAAACCTTGGCCGCCGCCATTATCTTTTCCCAACTTGTGGGGAGGCCCTCTGTTCCTGATAACACCTTGACCATGTCGTCACACCTAACCGCGTACTTAAACTGAGCACGGATTAGTTGTTCGCTAACACCTCCAATTTCTAACACTTCTTTATTGTATCTGGTAATAAAATCTTCCAGATTCTCATCATCACGGCGCCAGATGTTCATGACGTCGGATGTATCACGCTTTGACCGCCTTTGCTGGCTGAAGTGTGTTAAAAACTTTCTTCGCAGATCCTTCCACGACTCGATCTGTCCTGTTGGTAGGTTATCAAACCAGATTCGCGCTGGGCCAGTTAGTGTTTGCACAAACAAATGACACCACAGCGGAAGGGTCCAACCGCCAACCAACCCTGCGCTGGTGAATACTCTTAGTTGATCATCAGGGTCAGTTAACCCATTGAATTTCCCAACGTTAGATGGTAATTTGGCCCTTTCCAACGGAGCCAGAGCTATCTCTAATATGAACTTCGAGTTTTCTGCCGCTTCAGCCGGGCGATAAACTAAGTCATAGTTATGCTCGGCCTCAGGGTTATAAACCGCTCGAGGCCTGCATTTGTTATAGTTTGGCTGCAGTCTGTTGAATACGCTGGTGTTTGCACTCAAACGATATGTTTGATCGGATTCATCAGTATGAGTGTCCCGTTGGGAACCCAACCTGTCATGAACCGATTGTCTTCGACGAGGGTGTGGTTCATCATGGTGTTGTCTCCGGTAACTGCTTGTATCATCATAAGTTGATTCTTCTCGCTGAGAGGCATGAGCTCTTGATCCCGGCCTCCGAGATTGGGTTACAGGAGCAGTTTGAGCACACAATTGTGTGTACACTGCGTTTAATGCTCCTTGGGACCGGACATACCATGATATCGGAGTTTCTCCTTGTGGTAAAATGGATTGTGTAGGATTTGCTGGTAACACTCCTGGAGTGACAGGATCATTTGCTCGATTAGATTGAACCTCGTTATCGTCCGAGGCCTCTTCTACGATCCCTTCTATTGGTAAATTGTTTCCGACATTTGGTCGAGGACCAGGTTTCCGATGAGATGATGAATTTTCTGCCATGTGCGAAAACAGAAAACGGGATGAACTGAATCAAAACGAGGTAGAAACTAGAAAAACTGAGAAAACGGTGGGCGCCAATGAAGAAACACTAACTAAATGGTCGGAACCGAGATAGTTAGGGGGTTTGAATCCGCATAAAAGGGTTAGCTCCCTCTCGGTTGATTCAGTTGCAATGGAATTTCTTCTCCGGTAGTTCTGCAAAAAAGAACACCGTTAGCCTCGTCAAGGGGAGAAGAAGGTTCTCTCCTTGACCCGACTTCGGCGTGAGAATAAGTATCGGTAACGGAGAAGATAAGTATTTGAGAAGTGAGAGTGATCTGAGTTTTTACCTGAACAGTTCTCTTATTTATAACCGGGAGTTTGGGAGGGAAAACCTGTTATTGAAAGGAGGACGGAAGATGCTAACGCCGTAGCGGTTATATTTTCTTCCGTTAAGTTCTTTGATCCAATTGTTGAGTTGTCTCGATCCGGTGTGAATGCACACGGATCGTGGTTTGATCCATGGCTAGGGGATTGCCACGTGGAAAGTGATTAAGTGGAGATTACTCTCCAATTGCATGCCTTCGTTGTGATTCTGGGGTTGCTTGTAGTGATGACACGTGTCCAGACGGTTATAACCGTCTAGGTGGTGCACGATTGTATTTCTTTCTAGAAGATTACTGCTGTAATCTGGTGTGACACCTTGCTGTGTAGATACAGACAAATAAATCCCAAGTCTGGGTAAAATAATATCCAAGTCTGGATATTTAGGCGGGGGTAAAGGATTTTAATCCTTTGTAAATGAGAAGGCGCAAGGATTTATGTTTTCCTTTGGGCGCGCGACTATAAATTACTGATTGCTGGCTTCTCCTTCTTTGTAAGACCAATGCGCGGCCGCGCAAGGTCGGGAAGCTCAGAAGATTGGTTTGTGGTATGGTCTCAAATCCTTTTTTATGAGGTTTTTGGGACCTTACCCCTTCATTATGGAACAACTTAGGTTGTCCAAACATACAATCCTCACATGATTTGATGATTTCTCTTTAGTTAGGTTGTTTATATTATTATCCTAAACCTAGTTCGTGACCCTCCTTGGTTGTTTTTACGTCAAGAGAAGTGGTGAACATTCAAGGGGTCCCTAAACGGAAGCTTGTTCTTCCTACCCCATACATGACATCCATGATAACTCGAGGTGCCTAAATGAAGATTTCATCTTCTACTCCTACTTGAATTATTGGACCTAATAATATGTAATACTTAACCTAAATATATATATATACACTCATTCTAACCTTTAATGTTAAACTTGTGTTTATATGTTAAAGTAGTAGAATACCATCTAAAACTTAAAACACCAAGTATGATTCTAATGGGCGTATTACCCATGAAAACATTCTAACCATAATGGTTACATAGTGTCATACAAGGGTTACTAAGTTAAAGATGATTATTTTTCGTATCATATTCTATTCTACTTTATGTTATGTTAAACTTCAAATTATAATCTTCCGTTGTACGCCAAACTCACACACCTATGTTTCCTCGTGTAGAAGGGCTAGGTGCTCCAAACTAATCCATCCACCAACACACTCGCGGGATTTCAAGTAGGAAAGCTTGCAACCACCGTGAGTATACTCGATCCCTTTTTCCCTTTATACTTTGGGATGCAACATGTATAATTATGCAAACAACTTTTGAACTAAACATACTCAATCTTTGAACGAATGCATGAAACTAATGTGACTTACTTGCTATTCTTGTATGCTCTATGAACGATTTGGACCGTTATATGCTAATTGACTTGTTCGCCCACCTTAACAATTATAGCGCTATAGGATTAACGCCTCGCCTGCTGTTTTATTGGGTATTGTTAAGTTACCACCCCGCTGAACGATTGGGATTAGGCTATTTATGCGTTGTGTTCTAGGGTTTGATCATATTGTACGCCAAAATTTCATACTAGTAATCACATATTATGAATCATGTTGGATTTGAGTTTTATTCTATTATGCTATGTAAACAAACTTGTATACTCGCTCATTGCCTTTGCATTGAAACTCTATTTTAATACATGTTGCAGGTTGATTATTGAAGTATGGATGATTGATGAAACAAGTTTAGGGTGGACTAGAAACACACCTTTAACCTATTTATCTTTGTTGATTTGAATTTGAACAATGTTGTTATTTCCATTTTAAATGATGTATGACAATTTAGTTCTTGCAATGAAGTTTGAATTCAATTAAATATTGTCACATAGTGTTATGATGTTTTGAGCAATTTGTTCGTCTCATCCCGATGTTTCCGCCATCGGTTGGGGTGTGACAATCGTCTTCACCACTTTCACCGGGGCCTTAAAAATAGAAAAATAATATGACGGAAGGTTCCCTAAAACAGATTTTGCAAGAGTTATCCTTCCCGCCATTGAGAGATTCTTCGCCTTCCACCCCGATAGTTTTTTTGAAAATTTATCTATAATAGGTCTCCATGGTTTAATCCGTTTCATATTATCCCCCACCGGATGGCCTAGGAAATTAAATGGAAGATATCCCATTTTACAACCCAAAGATCTCGCCTTCTCTTCCACCTTCTCATTATCTACCCCAATCCCCACTATACTACTTTTTTTTTTAGATTCACCTTCAACCCCGTAACAAGAAACACCACCCTAAGGATGCGCCTTAAGTTTGTGATATTCTTATTAGACCAAACGCCCATAAAGACGACATCATCAGCGTAGCAAATGTGTGTCAAAATCGGACCCCCATTAGGTAAGGTGATGCCTTCAAACAAACCCATTCGAACTGCTCTTTTCATAAAGTTTTCATAAGATGGGCGATTTGATGATTGTCTCTGTTGATAGCTATTTAATCTTCGCACTAACATTTCTTGCTACGAGATTATATGATACACATAATAGGGATGCAAGATTATATGATACCACATAAGTGGGGGTGACAATGAATTTGGTATGCTCACGCATTAGCAATTTCAGTCTCATATCTGATTGTAAAAGTGTCTCATACTTAGCCTATTACTCATGGGGTATTAGGTTTATCCGTAAGTTTTAGAAAATATATTCGTTGGGATTTTGTTAAGATTTTTTTTTCTTTCCATTCTAATATTTATATAGTTTATGTTTCTAACAACTGTAATAAAATGAAATATGATAAACTATAAACATATCACCTTCCCCCAAAATATTTGAAAAATTAAACCTACGTAAATTTCATGATAATATATAATCTCAAAATATAATTACGGATTTCGTAACATAGAGATCTAACAAATTCTCTATATCTATATCGATATCTATAGCTATACCTACTATATAATAATATAATTGGCATCAATTTAGTAAACTTCATTAAATAAACTAGGGAAAATGTCATAAAAATGTAACCAAGTTTGTCTACTATTTCAATTAAGTCATCCAAACTTTATTTGTCTCTCTAAAGTAATTAAACTTTAATTTAGTGTTCTAATAATGTGTAATTACCAGGTCACCAGGTTACCACTTTTTTTCTTATTATTTTTTAAGCTTATATGAATATCATTTATATTAAACAAACAAATTTTAAACCCTAAAAAACCCATACATTTCGATTTCAATCATCGATCAAAATTTTTTATCAACTACATGTTCAAAATCTTATTTCCCTCAAAATATCATATAATTTTTTAAAGCAAATCCTATCTGTTCATCTTAAATTCAAATCCATTCAAAAGTGATTTTTGATTCATTGATCATTTAACTATTCATCAATCCCAAACCAAATCCATTGTTGATTGATTCATGCAAGTCATGTGATGAAAAAAAAGGGTTTACTGGGTTTGATATATTAATATTAATAAATGGGTTTGAGGATTGATGAATATAACATGTGTTTTTAATAAGAACAGATATAATCAAAATCTGTTGAGGATTTTGAGTAACTTAAAATGTGGTTTTAATAATAAAACAGGTTTAATAAAAAATAGGTTTAATAAGAAAATTTAATGGGATGCGTGTTGTGAATTAAAACAGGTTTAATAAAAAAATACTATTTTTCACGACCAAGGAAACAAAAAAAATACATGATTTTACTAAATATAAAAGAAAAAAAAGTCATTTTTAGTTAATATTTTTTAATTAAAATAAACTATATTTAATAAACTTTTCATAACTAAGATATCATTTAATAAACTCTATTTAATTAGTTCTATTAGTTAACACGTTTGTATTTTGAGTAAATAACTAATACGTAGTAAATAATAATAATAATAATAATAATAATAATAATAATAATAATTGTATCCATAACGATAATTTAATGAATTAGACTTAACTATAAGTTTAGTGTATGATTTTTAATTATAAACAAATCAGAGTGGTTAGTGTGTAAGCGGCCATGAACCTAAGGGATTGTATTGGAAATTATAATTACATAACCTTACAAAAAATAACTTAGGGTGTCTTAGGGTAACTCAAGAGTTGTGTCTCTTCACATCACACCCCTAACTAATACCCTTACCTTAATAAATACTTAACCCAAACCAACATGTCCCAATATACACACCCATTGAATAATACATTATCGCATCGCTTCAACTAGTGGCATCGATTCATTCAAAACTGGCACCGCTTCATTCAAAATATAATATAACTAGGTTAGAACCCCGTGTAATACACGGGTTGAATAAATGTAAATTTATATACCAAATAATAAAAAAATATATCTTTAAAAAACCCGTTTATTACACGGGTTGATTAAATGTAATTTTATATACCAAATAACAAAAAATATAGCTTTAAAAATCTCGTTTATTACATGGGTTGAATAAATGTAATTTTATATATTAAATAAAAAAAATTATATCTTTAAGAACCCCGTGTATTGTATGAGTTAATTAAATTTAATTTTATATATTAAATAATGAAAAAGTTAAATTTTTTTTTTTAGCACGGGTGGGGGTTAGATTTTTTTGGAGTTTTTTTTGGTGAGTTATAGTTTTTTTTTTTGTTTTTTTTTGTTTTGCAGGTGGGGTGGGGTGGTGGGGGGGGGGGGGGGGTTAGGTTTTTTGGTGGTGGTGGGGTGGGGGTGGGTGTTTAGGTTTTGGGTGGTGATGTAGTGGGTTTAATTTTAGGTTATCGGGTGGTAGTGGGGGTGGGTGTTTAGGTTTTGGGTGGTGATGTAGTGGGTTTATTTTTAGGTTATTGGACACTTGTCACTCTATAAATCCTTCATACACTTCTTACAATTAGATGCCTTTGTAGAATAACTTGACCCGAAAAATGATATAGAAAGAGAACCATACAATTTTTTTTATAACAATAATTAATATACTTTAAAGTTTTTAAATGTTTCAAGATTAACAATTCGTAAAAGCATGACAAGAATTGATAATTGATTTTGTTGACCACATTGATACAATTCATTTCCAATAAAGATTTCCTCAAATAAAGTGTGGATCCAATCGCTTGTCAGTTGAATCCTTTATCCTAATATCGAATAAATAATTCAAAACCCAACACCAATGTTAGATAAATTTGAATGGAAGATTTAAAAATTTGAATGGATTAAATTATCTTTAAATTATTAGGCAAATATTCAAATATTGAACAAAAGATATTATCACATTTAAATAATATTTATAAAAACCCAAATTTTGATAGCCTCATTGATTAACACGTGTACTCAAAGAGATTTCTTTTATTATAGGTATAGATGTATGTACACGACACTGAAACAAACCGACAAAAACATTAAAACGAATATACACAACCGACGCACTGATTAAAACAAATATAGTAAAAAACAATGTTCGTTATTTGCCGGAATCCGTAGATACGACGACGATACTTGTCGGCAATTAAACATTGCAAGTTAACGGCGACTAAACACCGTACTTTTCTGTCCACTTCCCTTCCGTCTACAATCAAACGCTACACTCAACATCCCATAAACAACCGCATTTAACCACCAACAGTCACAAACACCCTCATGCAACAATCACATCTCCTTTGAACAGGCACGCCGCCATGCAACCATCGCATCTCCTCCGAACAGGCACGTCGCGACAATAACTTAACCTTCATGTAACCGTCGTATCTCCTCCGAACAGGCACATACCTTAATATATATACATATAACATATACTTCAGGAACGGTGGCTTTCACAATATCACGATGATTCACGGTTTCTTTGCCAGAAAAGTTACAGAAACATAGATGAAAACGGCTAGAATAAAGTTTTCTAAGGTCTCGAGTTTACCGCAACTTCTTCTCCGGTGCAACAAACACTTTAAAACGGCTATCCACTTGACCGGCAGTTACTGCGTTTTACTGACTTCACCGAATGCTTTTCCATTCTCCTAACGGCGAAGAAATTTAAGTTATTTATTTAAAACAAATTGTGACTATCAAAAGCGCTAAGCGTTAGTCTCCTGTCAACTCCATCTAGCAATTAAACTATTAAAGTATCTATTTTTACCCCCTATCAAACTTTAAGCTCAATAACAACACAAAAATATACGAGACATAATATGATAAGTGGATAAAATTCGAGTATTTGGTTTTTAAATTCGTGTATCCATCTAAATTGTGTTTGTTTTAAAACAAACCATGCACACCTTTGACAATGATTGTGTTTTGCCACATTGCATGAGCATCCTTCTAGTCTAACAAATACAAACAACTAAATAGGATGTTATTTATTGTCCAAATCTTGAAAGGTGCAAATACTAATTTTTTTTTTGAAAGATTCACTTCATTAAAACGGCCGGCCTGACAAAAAAGCGCAGAACCGCACCAACAACCGATTACAACATAAACAAAGGAAAATTACACCAATCTCTCCAAGCTAAATTACAAAGTTTGGATCTACTTTTAAACCATAAAAAGGTAAGCGACTTCACTTCCCCAAAGATCTCGTCACTGACACCTTTACCATTTGAGAAAATTTTCGCGTTCCAAGCTTTCCATAGGTGCAAATAATGGTCTGTTTGGTATGGGGTAATGGAATTGACGAAGGAATGGAATGGACGAGGTAAGGGAATGGACGAGGAAATGCAATTGATCATTACCGTTCTATGTCTTGTTTGGTTACCATGTGTGAATGGAATGTGGTGGCGGTGGCGGTGGCGGGTGGCGGTGGTGGCTGTCGGGGTGGGTGGTGGTGGTGGGTTGTGGCGAAGGTGGTGGGTTGTGGTGTTGTTGATGAATGGTGCAAGAGGGGGTGGAGTGGAAAAAAACATGGGGGGTGGAATGAATGATTTTGAGGGAATGAAATGCCTTTTGGAATGGGTGATTCCATTCCATTGACCAACCAAACACCCTTTTCTTCATTCCCTCGTAATCATCCATTCCATTCCACCTCTCATTCCTGCATACCAAACACTACCTAATGGTTAATAGTTGTAGATTAGGAATATGAGCCGTTTGATATAAAAAAAAATAATAAAAAAAAATTAATAATAAAGAAAAACTAGAAGGAAAGGATGTAACCGTTACCCGCATTTTAATCAAGAAATAGAATTTCTATATTCATAATAATGAAATCTCACAAATTCTGATATCCCCTATATTATTATCAAACCCTAATTTTACTCTGGAACGGTTGATGGCGTTAGAGGAGACGACGTCGTTTTCAAAGTTTCCAACAATTCAGTTATCGCTATCTCGATTCAATTCATTCGTAGAAGGCTACTAGAAGCATCGTCGCCGGCCAGGTTACATACATATTTATTCAGTTTTAGTATATAAGTTAAACATTACGGATTTACGATAGTAAGTTGTATTTAGTTTTTATATAAGTTTCATGGTTCGATGTTTGTGATTTACTAGAAAAGTTGGTCGGTGATTCGTTATGGTTATTTTGATGGTGCATGATTTGGTCTAGAAGTAGCAGTTAAGATCTGAACATTATGGTCATAAGTTGTTTCTATTTTGTGTTTTTGACTGATATCGTAACGGGTTAGACTATATACGTGCTGCGGAATTAACTAAACCATCCAATAATTAGGTGTTATCGAATAACTAAAACTTAAATTAAAGTAAAAGTAAAACAGAAGAAAGAAAAAAATCTGATTGGTTGAAGGGTTAATGGGCCCGCAACAATTTCTTAACACCCGTTAATGGGTGGCGAGGCTTCGTTGGCGCCCTCAATTGCCTTCTAGTTTCATGAACTTGTGCTTATAAAGGCTATACAAAGTTTTCAGATGCATAATGGTGGCGGATTTTAGTAATGTTTTGGCATGTAGATTTACAACCTTGAAGTTTTAAGGATACTTAGAATATGTTTCTTTTAATGTATTTAGGTGTGGCAATACCTGATGTAGCAAGTAGAGGCCTTAATAAGGTGCTTGCTTATATTTGTTTTTCGTTTATTGCATTATTTGTAACTAGTTACATGAGATAGACTCATCTGTTTTTGTCTGAAATATGCGTAATTGATGCAAATGTCTAGGTGTTTTTTGGGTTCCTATATCTAGTCGTGTGTGGTTTTCTATATCTATGTCTATGGACAAGTTATTATATGATCAGTTTATTGTGGCTTGTCTTGTTGAGTTGTTGATTTGATGTGTATGTGTGTGCATCTTTGAAAATTGAAGCTATAGTATTGTCAGTACGGTTATGAAACTAAGAGAGGTTCTATATATATAGGTATGTTTGTTGAGTTCTTTTAGGAACCTGGTAGAGATCCCATGGGGTGAAGTTGTGACTCATTTGGTTGTGGAGTCTACCGGAGTTTTGACAGATAAGGCTGTTGCGCATTTAAAGGTTTGATTTGATCTATGATGTTACTTACATTTAATAGTTTGTTCATCTTTATATGTTTGTATGGTCTTTTGGTTTTTGGGTTCATGGTAAAACAAACTACAAACATTATTACTTTTGAGAATAGTTGAATAATTTATTTCAGAAGATGAATAATATGCATCCAATTGTTCTGGTGCAATCCCAAATTATTGGATCTTCATTATATATTCTACGTATATGTATATTAAGGAATCACTTGGGTTTTACATATTAGTATGTTTTATGTTACAATCTTCAGTGTTCAATCACCCATATTGGTATATGCATAGCCTGCCTATAAGCCATTTAGATAATAAAGAATTTGAATGAACATGAAGCATCCTCTTCATCTAGAGATGCATGTTGCAATTATAGGTGCTTATTTGTTTACTTTTATGACTATTGTCAAACCTTAATGCGTCTTCGTTTTTTACTAATATTTCATCTCTTTCTTTCTAATCGACGTTCTATGTCTTAATGTTTGTTATTTCTTAAAGCTAAGAGCCCAACGCGGACAGTCGAATGCGTACGACCTAAAGCATAAAGCCTAACACGCAGGTCCATAAAACATGACTCATAAAGCCAATGCCATAAAGCACGAGGCATAAAGCACGACGGGGACCATAAATCCTGATGTCTAAAGTGTGAAACATGAAGCCGAAAGCCCGAAGCCCGTTCTTATGTAAAGGTGAATTCACTTTTTCCTCAACTATTTGCTATCTTGGAGGGAGCCGCTACTTCCGTTTAAGCCCGCTTGTTGATGGAGAAGAGCATTGTGTGAAAGGTAACTCTTCAGATTTAAAAGTCATTATGTTTTTCTCATTTGTTTGCGTCTACTTGTTTTGCGTTAACATAGGAGATGTTAGACTTAATCGGGTTTATCCACAAGACGGGAAAAATCCGAATTTGGTGTCCATTGGTCCGGGTAATTCTGATTTGGGTCAAGCGGTAGTTTAGATTTTTTGTTTTGGTACAACAACCCTATCTAGTAAATCCCACAAAATAGCCGGATGTAAACAAACCTTACATTGCAAGGGGTTTATCTATTTTGGTAGTGTTTTTAATTGGTAATGTTTGCTATTTAGTAAGTAAAGATTGAGTTTGATTTAGTTTCTTAATTAGAGTCATTAGGTATCTTGGTGACTAAGTCTTTAGTTTATTATATATTGAGGTTAGGGGGTCGTGCAAATTGCATGCTTTTGACTAATAAAAGAGTTGATCATATGTTGGTCAATATCGTGAGTGTTGTTTAATTTGAGAGTCAACTTTTGGGAGGGGGAGCAACCTTTGACGAACAATTCTTTTGAAGATCCATAGCCAACAAGCAAACTAAAATAAAGGAAATAAAAATGTCATACATGTACCAAAAAAGATAATAATTGCAACTAAATAAATGTATAAGATTATTTTTACTACCTCTTGAACTCACTTAATTACCTACACCCATCATATCTTTCAATACATCCTTCTGTATCTATGAGTGTTCAACTAAATAATGATTTTACTTTTGCTCGTTTGGCTGCCAAAGAATTTAAAGCCTTCGGTATTTCATAGGTTCCTAAACCCATCGGCTCCAGTTCTTTTTAAATTTCCTCATGTATATATTCATGACGATAAACTAACATATATGTTATTGTCTTCTAGAATAACATTAGCCACATTGTCAACACAATTCATAAGCTTTGAGTTGAACGCTTCATCTTCTTGTTCAAGTTTTCATTATATACTTTTATATATTTTTATATTCGAAGGCTGCTCATGTGGAGAAGTTATCATCATTTTTGTATTAGTTCTCAAGGGGTACTTCACTGCCAAATTTGCTTCTATTTTAGTGTTGTGATTTTTGTGCAATCGGGTATTTCTTTCTTTAGCAATTTTAGCATGTGCATCAGATGCTCTATCCTTTGCAAATAGTTCTAACATTTCATTATAGTTTGACACTTTTCTTGTCTATAACATTACAGACTCAAGCTTTTGACTTTTTTTAACACAATAATAAGAATTAGCATTATAAACTATAACATAGATATTTAAGGAAATAACTAAACCACTTACATCTATCAATTTATCCTATACTTCGTCCTCCGCTTCAATTAGTTGAGTATTAGAATTCCATTTCATTGAATAGGTTCTATGGAATTCAAGGGCATCTTGTGATTATAAAGGAAAAAGTAACCCTAGATGAATTGCACAAGGTGTCCAAGTAATTAGCTACAAGCTTGTAATTAGCAACATTATCGGTAACTATTTGAACTACATTCTTAACCCTAACTAATTCAAGAACGTCAACAAACAAATTACACAAATTCATAGAATTGCTCTTAGTATCAGATGCATCTACTGATTTAAGAAATGAAATACCTTTCTCATAATAAACCAAGAAATTAATCAAATGATGGTGCCTAATATCCATCCAACCATCACTCATAATTGTGCAACCACTTTCAACATAGTCACAAGATGCCATTGACGAATCTTCTAACTTGAGGAATCTTGTGACTGCGTTTAAAGTAGTAACTTGCGAAGCTTGTGACCATGTTGAAAGTGGATGCATGATTATGAGTAATGGGTGGAGGGATATTATGCACTGTTATTTGATTAATTTCTTGGTTTATTGGGAGAACGAGATTTCATTTCTTAAATTTGTAGATGCATCTAATACAAAGAGCAATTCTGTTAATTTGTCTAGTTTTTTTTTTTTGGTGATGTTGTTGAAATGGTTAGGGTTAAAAATGTAGTTCAAATAGTTAATGACAATGCTATACTAGTTACAAGCTTGCTTATACAATGTTATGTGATAGATATCCTTCAGTTACCTTGATACCTTGTGCAGCTCATTGTCTTAATCATGTGTTAAAGGATGTTTTAGAGTTGGATAATGTTGTAAGTTTGGTCAAACTAGCATCTAGGGTTACTATTTTCATTTATAATCACAAGATGCCTTGAATGTCGAAAGATTCCATATCATTGAGTGGGTTCTTTGGGATTCTAATACTCAACTAGTTGAGCAGATGACAATGTATGGAATAAATTAATAGATGAAAGAGTCTTGGGTATTTCCTTGAATATTATCTAATCGTTTATAATACTAGTTATACTTGTTTTGTTAAACAATCAAAGGCAAAGGTTGTAATGTTGAAGATGAGAAAAGTGTCAAACTACAATGAAATATTAGAACTATTTGCAAGTGATGGGGGCATCCGGTGCACCTGCTCAAGCTGAAAATGCTAAAGAAAGAAATGCTCAATTGCACAATAATGAAAACATTAAAATGGAAACACTTACAAAAGCTTATGACTGTTTAGCTGCCAATGAAATAACTTTAGATAACCAATAAAGTAATGATGATGATATTTAAGTGTAATGTACTACATCTTCTCCCTTTGTGCAGCAAGTAGTCTGATAATGAAAAAATATATATACATAAAAGTAAAAAAAGAAAACATGAACAAGAAGATGAAACGTTTAACTCAAAACATATGGATTGCGTTGACATTAATGTAGCTAATTGTCACATCCTCAAATATCAAATCCATAATTATCTATCGGATGGGGAACAACCGTCCTCGTCTAAGTTTAAAAGAGATGGCATATGAAAGCAAAAGGGATAGATGGTGAATTCAAATGTCATCCCCGGCAAAGGAGATGACAGATCCTTCATCGTCACTTTCATCCGGATCCTACTGCGGATCCTCCTCTGGTTCTTCTTCCGGGTCTTATTCCTCCTCAGCATTGTTTAACGCATCGTTCAGTCTTGTATTTAGCTCTTGGGTGTTTGCATGAGCATGTTCTAGACTAGAACACATCTTGAGCACCTACGCCTGTAGTTTTCTCATGTAGGTGACCAAATTGTTGTGTGCCTGCTCCATGACAGCCTGTCTCTCTAATAGTTTCAAAATCTCTGATGTCTCCCCTTCTGTGTTTTGCTATCGCGATTTCTTACTAGGACTCGTAGCAGGCTCCTCATGAGTAGGAATCTCGAGTAGGCGCTTCTCACGTCGGTTTAACCTAGACCTAGGGTAGGATCTGAAATGCAATGCATGTGTGAGTGTTAAGTGGGTATGTGTGTAGTGAATGCAATAAGAATGATGAACCATGTAAACTACCATTTTGGTCCCTGAGGTTTGGTCACTTTTGCCACTTTAGTCCAAAACTCAAACCTTTTGAATCTGGGTCCCTGTGGTTTCAGTTTTATTGTCATTTTGGTCCAAAAGTAAAATCAACTCGGTCTAATAAAATCCTGATATTTTGTCCTTTTCCTCAGGGGTAAAATGGTCATTATAATTTTTATTATAACACATTATTAATTAAAATAATAAAATTAAATAATCCTTTGACCTTATAAAAGCACAGACTTATCATCTTCCCCCAAACCCAAACTCTCCCAAACCCTCTACTCTGTTCTACTATCATCTTCTCTAAACGACTTCTTTTTCTGTAAAAGCATTATCCTTTTCATCTGATGAAAAATCAAAAGTTTTACTCACTTCTTTCTGTTCATATTTGACTTCTTTTTCCCCTAAAGTTTGACTTTTTTTCTTTTGTTTATTGATGAAATTATTATCTTCAATTAAAGGAGGTTCAACAAACAATTTGTGAACAGTAAAGCTACCTGATTTTGGCTCCTCAACAAACCCACCATAATCTTTAACAGACACAAATTAGTATTTACTTGTGTTCATCTTTAAAACATTCGAAAAATCCCCTGTTTCCTTTTTTTTGGAAACAGGGGTATCTTTATAGGTGATCAAATCTTTTTTTGTCATCTGAAACTTAAACCCAAAAGTAAACTCTGATTTCAAATTCTCCTCTGCACAAAATCCATCAAAGATCGAAGCTTTTCTCTCTTCTTAATCACTAAAGATTGAAACTTTATTATCTTCTTGATGATCACTGAAACCTACAAGTGGACCCAAATTTCTCTCATGGGTATCGTCAATCTGTGATGTGCACAACAAATAAGTGATACCCTTTTATAAATACAACAAAATCAACAGAAAATAAATACAAAAATACAAAAATACCACAATTCCCAAAACACAAACTTACCCCGCCAGGTGTTCGATCAAATGCCTGAACGAGCTCAAAACAAAATTCCAAACCAAAACCCATATACAACTGCAAACTTTCATCATGGTTTGCTGAACCAAATCGGGATCAAAAGTGGAGCCTTCTTTTCGAACAGAGCAATTAAAATCCTCGTAATTATCTATTGGAGAAGATGTTCGTTTGGAGAAGATGATCATAGAATATAGCAGGGTTTCGGAGGGTTTGGGTTTTGGGGAAGATGATAAGTGTGCTTTTACAAAGTCAAAGGGATTATTTAATTTTATTATTTTAATAAATAATGTGTTGTAACTAAAATTATAATGACCATTTTGCCCCTGAGAAAAAGGACAAAATACAAGGATTTTATTAGACAAATATGAGCTGATTTCACTTTTGGACCAAAATGGCAATAAAACTGAAACCATAGAGACCCAGATTTAGGAGGTTTGAGTTTTGGCTTAAAGTGGCAAAACTGACCAAACCTCAGGGACCAAATAGCAGTTTAGGATGAGCAGAAAACCGAAATAACCAAACCATAACCGAAAAACCGAAAAATCCGGACCGAAAAAACCAAACCGAAACAAAAACCGACGGTTCGGTTTTCGGATTTTTAATAATCGAAAATATCGATTCGGTTTTTGGATAATCATTTTCAATAACCGAAAATAACCGAACCGAACTGATAAGTTATAATACTATGCCAAATCCATATATTTTGATGTTTAAGTTTAAGTTGTTTAAGTGTTTAACCGATGCTACTAAGAATTATTAACTTTATTTTTGTTTGTTAAATATTTATAAGAAGAACATTAACATGTTCATTTATCATTAAAATGATTTATCTATTGTTTACAAGATATAACAAAATTTAACATAAAAATTAAATGGTTTTCGAAGTATTATAAAAGAAAACGTGTTAACAAAAACTTTGGAGAAACATTAAAATATATTAGAAGGTTAGATTTATGTGAACAATAATTAAAAAGACTAAATATATTAACTTAAATACAAACATTTAAGAAAGATTCTTAAACTTTGAATTACACTTTTAATTTTGAATCTTAAGTAATTTGTTTCAAAGACCGAAAATACCGAAAAGCCGAACTGAACCGTTACTAAAACCGTAATAACCGAAACAAAAAAATCCGAAACCGAACGGTTTTCAAAAATGGAAAACTGAACTTTCGGTTACGGAACCGTGCACACCCCTAGTTTGGTTTTTCAAAAATTTAAGTCGAGCTCACTATAACCAATGGCTCTGATACCAATCTGCCACACCCTTAAAATCCGCATGTGGGGTTTTACCACGAGGCGTGTGAGAAACCAAAATCAAGCCACTAATCATGTTGAACCTTCATAAATAATTGATAAATATTAACTACCACGTTCAACATGGATAGTGATATACTTTAAATGTTCCAAAACAAAAGTTTAAGTTTGACAACAGAAACTTAAAGTATAAAAACCCACACATAGCAAAAACCCACAATTGTTTTGCATAATAAAAGAAAACAGTTTAATAAAGCAATGACACTCCAAGCTGCAAGTCCCCATGTGCATCCTACCTAGCATCCTGCAAAACATGCTGACGTGCGTGCGGGTGTATATATTTTTTAGTATATTTTTAGCTCTTTTTACTCGCCGATTCAAGTTTTAAATTTATAAAACACGATATTCCACTATCACTCTACACACACGCTAGGGCAAGTGCACGCATCGCGGACGTAGTATAGTGATGGCAAGATACCGAGGTCATCCAAGGACACAAGAGCTTTTAATACCGGCTTATCGTCAACGTCTAATCGAACCAAACTTTGAAGAAAGGATTTTTAGACTATAAAAAGATAAACTAAAAATAGAAAATAAAATAAAATAAAGGAAAAACAGATAGACAAGAAGGAATCGATTGGTTCCGACTCCTCTTTCATGTATCCTTTTAATGATTTCCGCACTTTAGACATTTTAAGAGATTATCTTAGTTATAAGGGTAGGCCCCTCTTGTGAAGACGAAGTTACCCTCAACCTATTGGTCCGAGTCAGTAGGGATACAGTCCTGCAAGGTCGGATTATTGAAAGATAATTAAGTAAGCTATTAATGCGAAAAGTGGTGGGCCCCCTTCCCGGCAGCGATCACCCTCAACCCTTTGGTCTGAGTCAGCAGGGATACAGTCCTCGCAGGGTTGGTTTAAATTTTTAATAGTAGTTTATAGATAAAGGGTTCAAGCGGTTTGCACTTCTTCCGTGGTGGGTAATGCCCGCTCCGACTCGTGAAGTGTTACTAAGCTTGAACCAGGTTCTCGCAGGATCTATACACTGAACGAGACATAAAGTTTACCCAACCACCCTTCTAACCCCCTTCCAGGCAATTAACACGTTTTATATAGAACGTAAAGACACGAATATGTGAATCAACGACATATGAAGAATGATTAGATAAATTTTCCTTCAATATAAAAAACAAGTTATTAAAGTCATTAACACATACCCAATTAAAAAGTTGCCAACGATTAGAAATCAAAAAATAATACATAAAAGATTTGTCTTCACCAAGTGATGTAAGAGTTTAGCCAAGCTTGACCTTTGTTTGACAAAGACTCTTACTATTGATCTTGGATCCCAAGACTACTACACACACTCTAAATGATGGACGATGGATGATGTTGGTGGATGATGGTGTTGTAGTGGTTGTGGAGTGGTGGCAAGTGAGAGGGAAGTGGTTTGCCAAGAGATTGTTTGGAATGAAACCAAGCACATCTATTTATAGCTGAAAATAGAGGCTCCACCACGGCCCGTGCCCGTCTGGCACGGCCCCGTGGTCATCTCTCTCTCTTTCTCATTAACTGATGTGTCAGGTCTTGTACTAACACCGCCCCGTGTGTCAACGGCACGGCCCGTGGCCATTGTACTTGCTGTAGTATCGCAAATTCTAAAAATTATTGACTTGACCACGCCCCGTGTTGGCTTAGCACGGCCCCGTGTTGGCTGTTTGTTTTGTCGTTTGCTGTTGTCTTTTCCTCTACACAGATTCCAGTCTTGGACACGGCCCGTGTCTGGTGGACACGGCCCCGTGTCAAGTCTTCTGGTCTTGCTATTCTGAATGATTAAGTGCTAAACCAGTAAGAGGTCTGAACCATTAAGTGCTGAATTAGGAAGAGGTCTGAACTATTAATAGCAGTATAATGTTTAACCGTTCAGAGGCAAATGTCTAACTAATTCCGATTACATGTCTTAACCATTCAGACTCAATATAATGCTTAACCATTCAGAGGCAAATGTCTGAACCATTCAGACATCTGCTCGCGAAACAAACAGTCTGAATCATTAGGTGCTTGACCATAAGAGATCCACACCGTTAAGAGTTCCATTAAAAGCTAAACAAACAACCTCTTACTTTTTTTTTTATGTTGCAGCATCTACCTTTCTTATTCGCGATGTGAGTTTTCATTAATAGTATTTATTCTTATAGATGGTAGGTAATTTTAATGGTATATTATGTTGCAGGAATACTAAATTGTTATTATACTAAGTATTAAAAAAAATTCACATTTGACGTATAAAAACTTTAATACTCAACGTCCCGATGCAACGCGCGGGTAGCGTCAAACTCGTTATTTATATAATTCTTATTTAATATATTTGTTTTTATATAGTATCGACATACATAATGTATATTTGTTTCGTGCCTACTTTGTAAACGTCTATGGTTTTTTTTTTTTTTTTTATAAATTCACCATGGAATCTTATTATAACAACTTTTTTTTTTTTGAAAAGTGAACTTCGTTAGAACCACCGAACCCGAAGACCGGGACGGAAAAACAAAAACAAACCAACTACATATTAAGCGTTAATTGAATAAAACCAACAAGGTGCCTGGGTGGTGTAGTTGGTTATCACGCTAGTCTCACACACTAGAGGTCCCCGGTTCGAACCCCGGCTCAGACTTGTTTCTAAAATTTAGTTTTTAGAATGGGGGTAATTTTGTAGAATAGTAACCAAGTTTTAAAAGTGTTCCAATTAGATCACTCAAGTTTCAAAAGTGTTCCAATCAGGTCACTCAACATTCATTTTCCATTAAGATTAAGAGGTTTTTCATCCATTTCATAGGTAACCGTGGTTATATGGATTTTTGTTTATTTTTTCCCTTTTATTTGATGATAACGTCGAGTGATGACGTGGATTTTAACTTGTTTTTTTACTTTTTAATGTAATTAAAGTGTTTTTAGTTTTTATAACTATAATCTCATATATTAAAATAATCCGACCCCAGCATCTTATGCTACATTTTTTTCTTGACACATGGAAAAAAAGAAATGGCTCGAATTGAATTTTAAGTTATTTAATTGAGATAAAAACGATACGAGTGACCTAATTAGAACACTTTTAAAACTTGATTACTATTCTGTGACATTTTCCTTGGGTTAGGATCAAATAGGAAGTTTATTTTAGCTAGGAAGTATAGGAAGCAATAGGATTAGGACATGTGGCAAATTTAAAATAAAGAGCAAGGGTATTTTAGTCAATCTTATCATTTTCTTCTTCCTTCTTCTTCCCAGTAACATCCAAACCCACCATTTTCAAAACCCACCATCTTTAACCATTTCTTCACTTTCTATCTCAATAATCACTACATTATAGTGCGATTTTAGTCACCAATCAATGATTCAAACACCCAATCAACGTGTTCTTCAGATTTTTTTGAAGAAAAACCAGTTTATTTTCATACAAAATCTCGTTTTTTCCGGTGATTTTGAAGATAATCACTCGATCCGTTCGATTCGATCTCTGATAAGTGTTTCAATCATTCAAATTTCGTCAATCGTTGAAGAAACCGACTTCGATCCATGTAAGAAATTCTTTAATTTCATTTTTATTTATCTGGGTTTTTGATTTAGTCATTGCGTTTTACGATCTTGGCGGGGGTCCTTGGGCAGCGCCCCTGGTATCAGGGTCATAGGGGCGCCAGCCCCTGGCGGGGTCCAAGGGGCAGAGCCCCTGGCTCAGACAAATTTATAGACAGTTTTTAACTTGCTACTCTCTGGTTCAGACAAATTCACAGACAGGTCAGCTTGTGTCCCTTGCTTTTTAGAAATAAGAGAGTTTTATGTGTTGTCTGGTCATTACGTTTTAGAAAAAAACACATTTTTGAAGTGTTTTTAGTTCATTACGTTTTAGGTAAACACATTTTTATTTGTTTTCAGTCCATTGCGTTTTAGAAAATACACTTTCTTTTGTGTTTTTAGGCCACTGCGTTTTAGAAATAATAAATTTTTATGTGTTTTTTGGCTATTGCGTTTTAGATAAACACATTTTTGAAGTGTTTGTAGTTATTGCGTTTTAGGTAAAACATATTTTTATGCTTTTTCAGTCCATTGCGTTTTAGAAAAAAGTCATTTTTAAGTGTTTTTTGGCCATTGCGTTTTAGAAATAAGACATTTCTTTGTGTTTTTTGTGCATTGCGTTTTAGGTAAAACACATTTTTATGTGTTTTCAGTCCATTGCGTTTTAGAAAACAAACATTTTAAGTGTTTTCTGGCCATTGCGTTTTAAAAATAAGACATTTCTTTGTGTTTTTGGTGCATTGCGTTTTAGGTAAAACACATTTTTATGTGTTTTCAGTCCATTGTGTTTTAGAAAGTACATTTTCTTTTGTGTTTTTAGGCTATTGCGTTTTAGAAATAAGACATTTCTTTGTGTTTTCTGGCCATTGCGTTTTACAAATAAGACATTTATTTGTGTTTTTGGTGCATTGGGTTTTTAAAAAATGTCATTTTTAGGTTTTTTTTTCATTGCGTTTTACGCAACTGGGTTTTAAGTTTTTTTTTTCGAAAATATAGGAATAGTATACTCGTTTTAAAGATTAAAAAACGCTCGTTTTTTTAGTGCAAATTTTTATAAAAAAATAATGTCGTATGAAAGAGTTATTAACGTTTAAAAAATGGGGGGGGGGGGGGAATTGGAGGAGAGAGAAACTATTGCCTTGGATTGACTAGAATACCCCTAAACAAACTCACGCGCCCCTTTTCTTCTCTTCAATTTCGCTCATTTAATCTTAGCCCTTGATAAACTAAATGGATGGTTAAGATTACTTCCTAGACTTCTTAGCCAAATAAACTTACTATTATATCCTAACCTCATTTTCCTTTTGTGTTAATTTGAAGAAACGTTATAGGTGCTGTGTTAAAACTTAATAAAGGTTTATCCAGTGGCGGATCCAGGAATTTTTTTCAGTGGGTTCACTGTTTTTAAATGCTCATTTCATAGTACCGGACATAAAAAATTTCGGGTCGGTCCGACGGTTCGATCGGGTAAGGTTCATCACATAATAAAGATACAATACAATAATAAAATTTCACTATCATTAGAAATTTCGAAAAAAAATAATATAAGTAGGATCGTCTTTACGAATTAAAAAAAGTACTTATAGTTTTTCGCTACGAGTTTTCAAGATGAAAACGTTGCATTACATCTTCGACCCACAACTAAGTTAAGACTAAAGATTGATTTTTTTTTCTGTATTCTATTATGTTGATCAATACAAGGTACAAAGAAACCCAAAGGCCCATCTATATGCAAGCCAACTAATAGTAAAATAACCTCTGATCCAGTAAGAAAAATCATTCTTGCTTTGGATTCATCTATTTGCAAAACAACCAGTTTACAGGAATTATTGATGTCGTTGCTGAACTTTCCCTAAAAACCTATGAGATTGCAATCTAATTTAATTTGTATCTGTAAAAAAAACATATTCATTACTAGCATGTACAGGAATGTTGCCCCTATTTAGAGATTTGGGGATCTATTTTCGTGGTTTGTTGGTTTCAAAAATAGGGTCATGGGGGAGCTGGTTTAATGTTAAACCCCTAAGTTCTGTTTTAGATTATAAAATAAAAAAAGGAATTAACAAGAGGAGGAGTCGAGCTAATGACCTCAAGCATGGAATAAAGGATTTAACCACTCGGCCATCTATCAGTTTTGTTAATGGGTTCATCCCAAATTTCTTTTATGGGTTCACACCAAATTTTCTACTAACATTTCTACTAAAAATTTGAAACCGAGTGGGTTCGTGTGAACCCGTAAGTCTCAACGTAGATCCGCCCCTGGGTTTATCTTATAAGTTGTGACCATTAATTAAATAAAAATGATGGGTTAGGATATATTAGGAAGTATTTTTTGCTAGGAAAGCTAGGAAGTAATCTTGACCATCAATTGATTTAATCAAGGGCTAAGATTAAATGAGTGAAATTGAAAAGGAAAAAAGAGGAGCGTGGGTTTGTGTAAGGACATTCTAGTCAATTCAGGATAATAGTTTCTCTCTCCTCCAATTCCCCCCATTTTTTAAACGTTAATAACTTTTTCATATGACATTATTTTTTTTATAAAAATTGCACATAAAAAACGAGCGTTTTTTATCATTAAAACGAGTATACTATTACTATATTTTCGAAAACCCAGTTGCGTAAAACGCAATGGACAAAAAACGTAAAAAATGACTTTTTTCTAAAACGCAATGCACAAAAAACACAAAGAAATGTCTTATTTCTAAAACACAATGGCCAGAAAACACAAAGAAATGTATTGTTTGTAAAACGCAATGGCCTAAAAACACAAAAGAAAGTGTTCTTTCTAAAACGCAATGGACTGAAAACACATAAAAATGTGTTTTACCTAATACGCAATGGACTAAAAACACTTCAAAATTTGTTTTTCTAAAACGCAATGGACCAAAAAACACTTCAAAATGTGTTTTTCTAAAACGCAATAGCTTAAAAACACAAAAAAGTGTTATTTCTAAAACGCAATAGACTGAAAACACATAAAAATGTGTTTTACCTAAAACGCAATGGACTAAAAACACTTCAAAAATGTGTTTTTCTAAAACGCAATGACTAAAAACACAAAAGAAAGTGTTCTTTCTAAAACACAATGGACTGAAAACACATAAAAATGTGTTTTACCTAAAACGCAATGGACTAAAAACGCTTCAAAATGTGTTTTTATAAAACGCAATGGACTAAAAACACAAAAAAAATTAAAGATTTTTCTAAAACGCAATGGATTAAACATACAAAAAATTATGTTTTTTCTAAAACGTAAAAAAGTGAAAACACACAAAAAAAAAATATGTTTTTCTAAAATAAAATTAAAAAAAGCTATAGAGTAAACAAAAAAATTGATTTTTTATTGTGTTATCCAACATAATGAAGTAAAACACAATGAGCTGAGTCTTTTATAAAACAAATTAAAAAACACAATGACTTGATTCAACGGAGTTTGGTATAGCAAGTTAAAACGCAATGAACTAATAAAAATGGTCAAAATTGTTTGGAAACTGATGTTTCACCCTAAAGTATGAAGGTAATCATAATCACTTTTCTTCATTCAAAAATCTTAAATATAATCTGTCTGCATTTAGAAAACCAATGAGCATAGCAGAAACAAAACAAATTCATTTCCCAAAAAGTTAACATTTAAGCTTGAGTAAACTTCTGTTTTGCTCCCTGTGGTTTGGTCACTTTAATGGTTTTGCCCCAAACCTTTAAAAATAGCCATTTTACTCCCTGAACTATCAAGCTTATCTCCATTTCACTCCCCGCCCCTAACGCCATCCAATTCAACTGTTAAATCCTGGTCACATGCCCCTCACATGAGGGGCATTTTAGTCTTTTCTCATCCTATATATTTTTAACATATCCTAATATTAACACATGGGAAAACTTATTTACACATGGTGTATACGGGCCGTATACACCATGTGTAAATAAGTTTGACTGGTCGTATACAATGTATACGAACGTGTATACGGGCGTATAACAGTATACGGCCCGTATGGAACGAAATTTTGATTTTTAAAATATTTTAGAGTGGTGAGGTGCTCAAAATAAAACATCAACAAGTAATAAAGATTGAAGAACAAGAAAACGTGTCGTATGACTGTAATAAAACGGAAGCTATCAACGCTGGATTACGGGCATGGTGTTATTCTTTATTTAATATTTATATAATAAAAGGAAGGGTGAGGCATTTGATGAGAGTTGTAAGGAGTCTGAATAAAACGGAAGCTATCAACGCGGGATTACGGACATGCGTTTAATTCCCAACATATTTGTTTTGTCACGTACATTTCGTAAGAAACTTTTCGTGCACTGAACCTTCACCTCCAATCATTTCCTGGTCAAATCACACACTATAAAGTTTAAACTTATCGTGTGTTGTAGTTTGGAAAGATGACCGAATAGAGATCTGAATAACAAACTGTGGAGAACTTGTTTGCGTTATCCACCAACAATCCGTTCATTATCTGTTGTTATTTAAAACAATAGCAATTAACGTTCGGTTGAGATAACGGACATCCAACTTTCAAAATTCAAATCAAACTAACACGAAATATCTCGAAGGTATCATATTCTTGGTTCAATACCATGTGAAAAAAGATTCTTGCCAGCAGACTTTTGTTGGTTTGTTTCCAGGTAGGGTTTAGAATGTTTGAAGGAATGTCGGTTTTTCAGTATTCGGATTTTGTTGGTTCAATACCAACTGCTCGAAATCCCTTTCGTTTCATGGATTTCCCTTTGGTTGAAACTTTTCATCACCGGTTTCTACAGCACAAGCACATACACAGGGGAGAATATTCTCGAAATTGAAGGAAAAGAAAAAATGGTTGTTGATGTTTTTTCTCTATCAGGATTTTATTGAGTCGTCGGGAAAACTTTTCCTCAGGGGAGGGTGAGTAGTATGAGTCTGAGTCCATTGTGGTTCGTGAATGTTGGAAGAACCCGACACGTCTTCTGCTGCCTCTTCGGTTGGTAAAAGACATAGGATGGCTTTTAATACAGGCTCTTTGTCGGTTGTGGTTGATTTATAGGAGGAGGTTATGAAACGAATATATGTTTATGCGAACATCCTTATTTTGTCACGTACATGCGTTTAATTCCCAACATCCTTATTGTATCAGACTCTCTCCCCTCCTGATGCAATTTTCACAGTGGTACCAATGTCCTGCTACTACAATCCTTCCAACGATCCTTGTCTTGAAAGACAAGAATACAACGTTCATGTATCACAAGGAATGACCGATCTAAGGCAGAGAACCTGATTTAGATACACAAATTCATCACCGGTTTCTACAGCACAAGCACATACGCAATGAAGTATTAAAAGATGTTAGTTTCTTGACAGTATGGTTTCTCGACAAATGAAGTATTATCTGTCCTTGCTGCCTCTTCGGTTGATAAAAGACATAGGATGATTTCTCTATTACAGCACTCTTCTGAAAGACAAGAATACAACGTTCATGTATCACAAAGAATGACCGAGTTTGGAAAACGGACGAAATCCACGAAGAAACTGTTGGAATTTGTGGATTTCGGTTGGTTCAGAAACTTAACAAGAGAAGCAACTAAAAAAAGGAAAGAAAGACCTTATTTTACCATTTTTACCATATGTATACGGGCCGTATACCGTTTATACGGCCGTATACGCTCGGTAAAAAACAAATTTACCGATCGTATACAATGTATACGATGATTGTATACGGGCCGTATATTCTGATACGGCTCGTATACTATGGTAAAAAATGGTAAAAAAATGGTGTATTCTCTTTAATCTCTTAGAACGATCCTTGTATTGAGAACCTGATTCTGGTTTAAACAATGGAATTTGTGATTCAACAGAAATAACTGAAAAATAATGGTTTCTCAACAAATGAAGATGAAGATGAAGAAACGAGAGTTTGTTTTGAGAAATTTACAAGGTAAACCTGAATTTACAAGATACTCAAACCATCTGATCCCGTTGTTGCAAAGATCTTTAATGTGAGATTCTTCAAGTTTGCACATTTTGAGAAAATACCAATGTGTTTGTCAGCTTCGTAAATACACAACTTAACAAGATAAGCAACTAAAAAGTTAACATTCAGATTCAGAAAGCAGATGTTTAGTAGTGTTTGAGACAATTGATTTCTCTTGCGGTTACCAGGCCTATCATCTCCGTCTACGTTTGGTTTCTTCGTTTATTGGATCGTTCTAATAGATTAAAGAGGTTTTTACCATTTTTTACCATATGTATACGAGTCGTATACGGTTTATACGGCCGTATACCATTGGTAAAAAATATTTTTACCGATCGTATACAATGTATACGATGGTTGTATACGGGCCGTATATTATTATACGGCTCGTATACTATGGGTAAAAAATGGTAAAAAATGGTAAAAAAAGGGTTATTCTCTTTAATCTATCAGAACGATCCTTGTCGTGATGATTCGAAACATTCACGAACCACAATGGACTCAGACTCATACTACTAGCAGTAGAACCCGACACGTCTTCTGTGATGATTCGAAACATTCCGAATAACTAGCAGAAAAACTCGTATACGGTGATTGTTTATCCATACTATTCTTCATAGCCATATTCCCACTCACAATTTGTTGATACATATCGTCCGTTCAACTTGAGTATTTTTTCTAACTTTATGCTTGCATCCACCACAGTGAATATTAACTTTGTGTGAAAGAGTTTGGAAACCGGACGAAATCTATGAAGAAACTGTTGGAATTTGTGGATTTCGGTTGGTTCAGAAACTTAACCAGAGAAGCAACTAAAAAAATACAATTGATTTCTCTTCCGGTTACCAGGCCTATCATCTCCGTCTACGTTTGGTTTCCTCAACGAAGAACCATCAGCCATTATCAGCCCTTTTTTCCTTTGGTTTCTGGTTGATTTTTGAGGGTGAGGGTTTTGAATTGATTCCTGCGCTCAAGTTTCAACTACTGGAGTGAAAATTGGTAAAAATGGTTTATTCTCTTTAATCTATTAGAACGATCCTTGTAACCATCAACCGTTCAAGTTGATATAGGAGAGTACTGAACAACCGAGATAACAGCTCCGGTATTTTTCACCAACCCATCTTTGGTAGTGTTTGTTTGAGAACCTGATTCAGATACACAACGGTCTCTTTGCTTCGTCTACTAGAACTATTTGTGTATGCATTCTTTTGGTAGTTAACAAGGCTAATTAGAAAAAAAATCTGAAAAAATTAATCATATCGATTGCAATAACAGGATGGATGTGACACACATAGATAGATAAAATGTCACAGTTGTCAAGACTGTTTGTCGGGTTTTCAATGCTCACACAGGGTGATAAACAACGCTGATACACGTAACATCTAGTTATAATAAGCTGTCATAGTTGTCAAATTCGATTTCAACAAATCTTTTCATTCTCCTTCAATTTCTAAAACATTCTCTGTTACATGAAGACGTGTCAGGTTCTTCTACTAGTTACTCGGAATCGATAAATAACCAACACGAAGATCTCTGCGATCGCTAAGGTTTTCATCAACGGACTGATCGGTAACGTTACTCTACCTGTGCTCTGATTTAAGCGGCATGTTCCGATCAACGTTTATCGACATTGTTAAAGGTGATGAAGAGTTTTAGAAACCCTAGAATGATTGTGTTTTTACGGGAATAAAACGTGATACTTGAAAAAAGCCAATATATACGGCCCGTATATAGTTATACGGCCCGTATACATGTCCTAACATCAAAAACCCACAAAAATAAATCAATTGAGCCGTATACGTTTTACAAATCGTATACACATGTATACGACTCGTATAACTGTATACGGGCCGTATATAATAAAACCAAAAAAAATATTCTCTGCGCATTTTCCTATTCAAAAACATTCTATACGAGCCGTATAATTGTATACGGCCGTATACAATAGGGGATGTGAAAATAAGATATAGGGTATGTGGGAATAAGGAACCCCTTCTTATATCACCATATGTGTAGAACCATATGTCAGACATAACTCGAAACCAACATTACAAAATTCAATTTTGTTTTCCTATATCACCATATATGTGCAGAACATCCGTCAACTACCGCCATCGCCAACATTAACCACCACCACCACCACCACCACCAATACCAACCGCAACCACCATTAGCATCATCTTCATAACACGAAACCCTAGTCATCTTCATCCGCATTCTCTTCATCAGATCTGAGCAAACCCCAGCCACCAAATCGGAGGCCAGATCTGAAACTTCTGGCGGCCACATCAAATCATCTCCATCACGCGAAACCCATAGTGTATAAACTCCGACTGCCAGATCTGAAACCTACGGCGACCGCAGGCTTTATCCAGAGAGTGGTGGTGGTAGATGAAGAGAGAGTGGTGGTAGCAACCACCTAAGGAATCCGTTGTCACCATCAGATCCGTTTTTTCACATGGATTCAACCCCCAAATTGTGCCCAAAACGAGTTGACTGTGAACCACTTTCTAGACGAATCAGTGTTAGTTGTGGTGGTTCTAAAGACGAGGTGGTGGTGGCGGTTTGACAGAATTACTGTGGTGGCGTGGTTTACCAGAACTATTGTGGTGGTGACCGGAATCTTTGAAGAAGATGTTGGGTTTAGAGAGAGAGATAGATGGTGGGTTTTAGTGGAAGAGATTAAAATCTGCATAACTTAATAATAAATAATTAAATCTTTATTAATTGAGATGGGAAAAGACTAAAATGCCCTCATGTGAGGGGCATGTGACCAGGATTTAACAGTTGAATTGGATGGCGTTAGGGACGGGGAGTGAAATAGAGATAAACTTGATAGATCAGGGAGTAAAATGACTATTTTTAAAGATTTGAGGCAAAACCATTAAAATGACCAAACCATAGGGAGCAAAACGGAAGTTTACTCTTTAATATTTTTAATTCAACACCATTAAACCCACTAGAAACAATATATACCAATAAAAAAACGTAAAACGCAATCTCTCCTAAAACGCAATCACATTCACATGCTTCTGCAGATTCTTCAAATTAGGTAGTTTGTGTTATTGAAGGTAATTCAGTTTTTAAAAAAAATGTATGAGTACAATGTGAACAAACAAATCAATTTACTTCTAAGAAAAACGTAAAACGCAATATCATCATTCTCACCAAGACTTTCAGCATTAACTTCGACGGCGGCAGGGACGACTTCAACCTTCTGAGATCGAAACTTTGTTGTTCCAGCCGAGTTAACTCGCCGGAAATCGGAGATCGAAATCGAGCTTATATTCAATTATGTACCAAATCCGTAACGATTATTGCATAAAGGAAAGAATTGAAGAAGAACGGAAGATGGTCGTGGTGGTGGGGGAGGATGACGGTGACGGTTGTGGTTGTGGTGGGCGGTGGAGTGGCGGCGATCGAAATCGAGCTTATATTCAATTATGTACCAAATCCGTAACGATTATTGCATAAAGGAAAGAATTGAAGAAGAACGGAAGATGGTCGTGGTGGTGGGGGAGGATGACGGTTGTGGTTGTGGTTGTGGTTGTGGTGGGCGGTGGAGTGGCGGCGGCGGCGGAGGTGGAGGTGGTGGTGGTGGTGGGATGAACTATAAGGTTCTGATGAGTTTTTTTTTTTTATTTAGGGTTATAAGAAACTAATTTGTGTTGGACTAAAATGCCCTTCTTATGATTTTTATTCTTTGCCACATGTCCTTCTATTATTACTTCCTATTCTTACTAGCCAAAATAAACTTTCTATTTGATCATCTCCCTAAAAATGATAGCGTCACTTAGTCTTCATAATAACGAAATGCGTTATCTTAACAAATATATATACATTTTTTTAAACCATCCATTTTTGTAGGTCAATTCCATGGATTTTAAACAATCCATTTTTATAGGTGAACGAGCCGAGTCGAGCTGGCTCGGCTCGAGCTCGAATTTCAAATCGAGCTGAGATTTGAGGCTCAAGCTCGACTCGATTAAAATTTGAGCTAGCTCAGCTCGGCTCGAACTAACAAAGAAACGCAGAATTTACTATTTAAAAGGCCCTAAAAATGAATCTTTTCATAGACTAAGGGACATAATTGCAATTATATTTAACCAAATGGCTAAATATACAAGTCTCACTTTTACATTTTCCTTACCTTCTTTTATAGGGGAGATACTCTCTTAGTTTTTGTCTTCTGAGCGACGTGGGACAAAAAAAATCAAGGATGTAAACCTTATCGAGCAGGCTCACGAGCTCGTGAGCCGAGCCAGGCCAAGCTCGAGCTCGGCTCGTTTACAAACCGAGCCGAGCTCTTTTCGAACTTTTTTCGAGTGAGCTGCGAGCCACGAGTTTTTTTTAAGACCCTAGTCATGGAGGGAATTGGGCTGAAAAAATGGTGAGTTGAAATAAGATGATGACACGTGTCTAACTTTGTACTCATTTAAGTTTTTAAGGGAAGGGTTTGAGCCCGAACCGGTTTTCAACCCGATTCTAATCAGTTTGGACAAGTTTGAATATTCAGATATCCAAACCGCCTTTTTAGAAACCAATTTTTAAATTTGAAAATTCTAACTACAACTAACCGGTTTGGCAAAAAGCTGATTTGTCCATCTCTAATTATTGTAACTAGTTATTTTCCGCCCGCGCGTTGCTGCGGGGACCCAATGACTGCAAAACGCGTGTCAACAATGGCAAGCAAATACCGAATATCGAAACATAAATAAAAATAACGTTGTAAGGGTAGTCACTCCGTCCTAAAAAAAGCGATCTTAAATAACCTAATATATAATAATAGGACCCGCACGTCTTACACGTTGGAAATTCGGTTGTTTTCAGTTCAGTTATTACGGTGCAAACACGTTAAAATATGGATGAGCTCGGTACCGGTAACGACACCGAAATTACCGTTCCGGAAAATCTTGAAATTAGGTACAGGCACCGAAATTACTCGGTACAATACGTTATGGTATTTGAAGGGTAAGATCAATAAATACAGGTATGGTGCTAGACAGGTGTCGAACCGAAAGTAATGATTCTGAAAACGCCAAAAGATGGATACCAAATTAGTACTGAAAATGATTTGGTATAGTAATTTGGTACCGATACTATACCGTTTTGATTACAGGATTTGATACGATTTGCTCATCAGTGATCTAAATATCCAAGTTAATTTTACATGCTACAATTCATTCATTAAAAAAGACAAAAAAAAAAAAGTTGTGTATATAAAACCTCATTCAAACGAAATACAGTTTACTTACCGTGTGTATGAAAAGTAATTTAGACGGTGCAATTACTTGCATTGCTACAGGATTTGATGAGCTCGGTACCAACTGGTACCGAAAATACCGTTTCCGAAATCTCCAAAAGTGGGTACAGGTACCGAATATACCTGGTACGGTATGATTCGGTACCGGTCGGTACTGGTACGACACCGATATTTGAGGGTAAAAACCGGTGCCGAACCGGTACCGAAAATACATCTGGTTTAATAAATTTAATACCGGTACCCGGTACCCGATACCATTTACTCATCACTTAGTAATGTTACTATTCAATTATATTTTTAAATTTAATATGTTATATTATACTGTTCATTCATTTCGTTTTTTAATATATAGGGTAATTCCGTGGATTATGGCTAAAAATTAGGAATGGCAATGGGCCGGGCTTGGGCCGGATATTGGTAATCCCAGGCCCTTACCCGGTTGTAATTCTTTGTCCCATACCCGGCCCGTTACCAGTCGAGTATTTTTCGGGTAATTACCCGTCGGTTATCGGGCATACCCGCGGGTATCGGGTATACTCGTTAATTTCTTAAAAATACCCGTTGGGACAAATATGCAATTTTTACTTTGATGTTTATATAATTTACTATTTTAATGACTATAACAAATGAAAATATGATTAATAACTTACATATCGTATTAAGACCACAAATACTAAACTAAATTAAAACGGTTACGTAATTAAGTAATTGTATCAGGACTACCTAATTGCATAAAACATCCACATAATAAAAGGTAATAGCTTCCATATCCAATATACATGCTCAAAAATAAGTTATATGTTCACTAAACACTTGCCAAATACATATCCACATATAACTATAAAAAAGGTAATAGGTACATGTACTAAATCTATACTATATAATAAAAGAAACCATTTTTGAGACACGTGTCATCATATTAAGCCATGTTTTATAGATAAGTATTATTTTAGTTTAATCTTTTCTAATTAATTATAGATAATCTTCCTACTAAATATTATTTAGTTTAATTTCTTATGGATAATTATTATTTAGTTTAATCTCCTTCTCATTTATAATATTATTTATTTAACTAATAGAGTAAATACGATTTTGGCCCCTGTGGTTATATCACTTTTACTCTTTTAGCCCAAAAAGAATTTTTAACATTTGAGCCGCCAACGACTTTTTTTCTAATCTTTTTGGCCCCTAACGTCTTTTTTTTAACCCTTTTGACCCCTAACATTTAATGGATGGGGTTAGTGTTAGGGGCCAAAAGAGTTAGAAAAAAAGACGTTGTGGGCTCAGATGTTAAAATTTTTTTTTGCTAAAAGGGTAAAAGTGATATAACCACAGGGGCCAAAATCGTAATTTACTCTAACTAATATTATTTATCATTTATACATTTACGGGGGTTTAAATAATGGGTTAAATTTATTGAGACTTCGTTAACAAATTTTGCTACAACAAAATAATCTATTTATATCAATCTAAATTTTTATCTATACTATACTATATAATAAAACATTAATGTGTGACACATGTCGTTCATTATAGGTATTTATTTTTTGATTTTCTCACCTCACTTCCAAACTTATCTTATATTAATTAAATGAATAATGAGCTAATATTAAATTTTTCCTACTTTAAATTTCGAATACCATTCTTCTATTTTTCTAATAAAATATTATCCGAAATTGTAAATTGTTAATTTAAAACATTTTAAATAAAACAAATTATTTATCACGAAAACCAAACTTTGTATTAATATATTAAATATTTTTATTTTCACTATACAAAATTACATTTACTAACTTTTTTATTATTTTGTATATAAAATTATATTTATTTAACTCGTGTAATAAATGAGGTTTTTTAGAGATGTATTATTTTATTATTTGGTAAACAATATTACATTTATTCAACCCGTGTAATACATGTGGTTAAAGATATATTTTTTTTATTTGGTATATAAAATTACATTAATTCAACCCGTACAATATGATTCTTATATATATAACTTTTTATTATTTAATATATAAAATTATATTTATTCAACCCGTGCAATAAATGAAGTTTTTAAAGATATAATGTTTTATTATTTACTATATAAATTTATTTACTCAACCCGTGTAATGCACGGGGTTATAATCTAGTTTATATATATGAAAATCTATGATATGATACTTTCGAGTATTATTCGGGTAAATGGGCCGGGTATCGGGCGGGTATCACTAAATCCCATACCCGTACCCATGCCCGAATTTTTTCTATTTTTAAGCCCGTATCCGGCCCATACCCATTGGGCTTCGGGTATACCCGGCCCTTATGTTTCGGGTTTCGGGTATACCTGTTGGGTTTGGGCTTTTTTGTCATCCCTACTCAAAATCATGTTTTGAACAATTTGATCAAAGATTTTTTTTTTTTTACTTTACATTGCCATTGTTTTTGAAGAGTGGAAACAACCCAAACCCTCATTAATAATCAATAATCCGAAACTCAAACAACGAACAAGAAGCGCAAATTTGTTCCTCTGGTTTCTTTCCGATCAAAATTAAGCAATAAAAAATAAATAAACCTTTTTTGTTCTTGATTTACCACTCAAGACGAAGCACCAAAACGAATGCTTTGTCTTTTTTTCTTGGGTAGCAATCTACGTGAAACCTTTTTGTTTGACCCGCTAGAAAACAAAATAAACATGTTGTTTCCTTAATAATATCGGTCGTTGTGCGTGTTTACCGAATCCGACCCGAATTCAAAGTCACCCGAACACAAATTAGAGAATACCCAAAAAAAAACCCAAACCCAACCAACGTAAACCTTCTATAGGTCGGTTAGCGAGTCACTTTTTCCTTGTTAAAAACCCGAATAAAAACCTGAACATACCTTGTCAACCCAACAAAAAAGTTTGTTGACTATTGATATCCACAGTAACAAAGCAGCAGTAACAAAGCAAATAAATTACTATCCTTCTATTTCGTGGCGATTGAACTAAAATATAAAGGGGGATTTACAATAACTTTGATCCAACAAAGGTGAAGGAATTAATTTGGCCGGCTGTAAAAAAAAGAAAACCGAATTCGAACAACTTTTTTTTCTTTCAAGTTGTATTTCTCCCGTGTGTAGCGAGCCTAAACTACGATACCCACTTGTTAGGATTGAGTACACGCAAACACAAACACGAAAGCCATAAACAAACACTTGAATCTTTGTGTTCTATTATTGTTTTTTACGTTATGTGTTTGTGTTTGTGCGTGCTCAATCCTAACACGAAAGCAATAAGCAAATGTGGGAGGCTTGTACAATGGTTTTGCCCTTTTATAATTGTTGGAATTGAGAAAGTTCCGGATTGTGCGTCCGTCGATAAAGGACATGTTGTTTAAATGGATCAGGAGGAAAAAAAATGAAAGAATTTTTGATAATCTATGAAATAATTGTTTATATGGAAATTCAAATATACCATATTCCGATTTAAAGGTAATTTGTTATTGGATTAATAAATTTTGAGCTTGCATTGTACGCTTATATATTGTATTTTTATTAATTATTAATGTTTAAACACTCAACTTGCGTATATTTTTGTTAACTAATGCCCGATAGATTTGATTGGTAAACCGTAAAATGGGCAATTTGATGATTGTCTCTGTTGATAGCCATTTAATCTTTGCGCTAACATTTCTTGCTACAAGATTATATGATACCACATAAGTAGAGGTGACAACGAATTCGGTATGCTTCAAGCATTAACAATTTCAATCTCATATCATATTGTAAAACTATATCTCATACCTAGCCTATTACACATGGGGAATTATGTTTATCCGTAAGTTTTAGAAAATATATTCGTCGGGATTTTGTTAAGATTTTTTTTTCTTTCCATTCTAATATTTATAGAGTTTATGTTTCTAACAACTACAATAAAATGAAATATGATAAACTATAAACATATCACCCCCCCCCCCCCCCCCCCCCCCCCCAATATTTGAAAAATTAAACCTACGTAATTAGTTCTATTAATTAACACGTTTGTATTTTGAATAAATAAATAATAGGTAGTAAATAATAATAATAATTGTATCAATAACAAAAATTTAATGAATTAGACTTAACTATAAGTTTAGCGTATGATTTAATTATAAACAAATCAGAGCAGTTAGTGTGTAAGTGGATCGTATTGAAAGTTTTAATTATACTTTTATACAATTACCAACCAGATAACTACATGCTAACCAACCGTTGCGACAACAAAAATAAACCGTCACATAACTTTTACAGTGCCGCCGTTTCAATTTGCTTGCAATTATTCCACCGATGAAGTTAATCGGTGTCCTCCAATCGTCACCTCTGCGTTGCCCCCCTTAGACACCATTTCATATCCTTTATAATCCATAAATTCACCTCCACAATATTGTCTTCTTCCAGATGCGCACAGTATATCCATCACGTTTCATCTACCCTCTTCATCTCAGATAAGAAATTAGGGTTCCTCAAAATTTAGATCTCCCAAATTCCTTTCAAATTCAAAGGGCCAAAGATGATGCTTATCCATTATCGAAGGTTTTTTTTTTCTATATATCTTAATGTTTTACTAAATTCTATAACATCATATTGGATTCCTGTGTATATATGCGATCACATATGACTATGATGATGATAATTGACTCGCTTCTGTTTTACTTTTATTTTTTCCTATTATATGCATGAATTCTACAAGATAATTTGTAATAGAGTAAACTGTCATTTTGGTCCCTGTGGTTTGGCCAGTTTTGCCACTTTAGTCCAAATCTCAAACTTATTACATCTGGGTCCCTGTGGTTTGCATTTTGTTGCCATTTTAGTCCAAAATCCAAAAACCCTATTTTTTTTTACTGTTGCAACCTTCTATTTTGTCCTGTAGTGCATGGGCATTTTGGTCATTTTGTTTTTCATTTAACATTTTCTTAATTCAAAAATTATATAATAATATTAATATATTAATATACACACATACCACCTGCACTTTGCTTTTCAAAAATTAATATATATATTAATATTAATATATCATCTTCATCATCGCATCAAAGACTAGCAGCTCTCTCTCTTATCTGAACTACCACCACACCACCACCACCACCCCCACCACCGCATCATCCCCACCACCACCATCCCACTGCCGCCAACACCACCATCTCTCTCTTCTCTCTCTCTCCTCTGCACACACACACTCTCTCTTTCTCTCTCTAAACACCCATCTCTCTCTCTCCTCTCTGTCGAACACCACCACCACCACCGTGATGAGAACCGACATCGGAAAACGACACCGATGAGAACCGACATCGGAAAACGGCAGCGTTGATTTCTCCCGGAATAATTTCTCCGGTGAGTTACCCATGGATTGTTGTGAAAAGGGTTTTCGTCTTCAAGATCAACTGGTCGTCTTCAAGATCCACTGGTGAATTTCAAGATCCACTGGTCGTCTTCAAGATCCACTGGTCGTCTTCAAGATCCCGGAATAATCTCTCTTTCTCCCGTCGAATTCCTGTGGTGAGAAGGGTTTTCGTCTTCAAGATTCACTGGTGAGTTTACATATAGTTTTTGTGCTTCGATGTTACCCATATGAAATTGTTGTGAAATGAGTGATTTTTCTTGAATTTTTGTCAATTGGGTGTGATATAGGTTGTGGGTTTTGTTTCTTTACTGAAACTATTGGTTTATGAGTGGTAATTAGAGATGGTTAGATGAAATTTTGTTTGAGTACTAATTCATGAAATCTGCAAGTGATTTTTGTTTGAGTTTACATATCGCTGGTGATTTTTAATGGAGGTTTCTTTTTATGCTGATGGGTATATGATGGAAGTTGACTTTGACCAGATGAAGATGCAGCAAATGTGAAGTTACCATTGCTAACATAAATGACCAAAATACCCCTGCACTAAAGGACAAAATAGGCAGCTCTCAACAGTAAAAAATGGGGTTTTTTGGATTTTGGACTAAAATGGCAACAAAATGCAAACCACAGGGACCCAGATGTAATAAGTTTGAGATTTGGACTAAAGTGGCAAAACTGGCCAAACCACAGGGACCAAAATGGCAGTTTACTCTTTGTAATATTATGTGGATATACATGTATTTATATAATTTCCATTTGGGTTTTTTTCTTAGATTCTTCATAGTTGAAGAATTAAAAATTGACATAGTAAGTTTTAAAATTTGGTGCCCACCTGTGTTTGTGCTTATGCTTCACTGAATTTTATTCAAATGTATGGTTTTCTATATTTTTTTTTTAAAGTTTATCATTTGACATAGTAGTTTTAGATTTTGATGCCTGCCAAGTGTTTGTGTTAATGCTTCACTGGATTTTAATTAAATGAATGGTTTTCTGTATTTTTTTTATCGTTTGACATAGTAGTTTTAGATTTTGGTGCCCACCAAATGTTTTTGTTTATGCTTCACTGAATTTATTCAAATGTATGGTTCTCTATATTTCTTTAACAAATATTATGAATTGTGTTTGTTAAGGTCCAAATCGATATTGAAAACAATGAACAAAATTGGGGCTAATGTGTGAGTTTCATAAAATGTCCGTCATGACCTCTGATTTTTTACCTTAAGGCTCTGGCGACTTTGATTTTGCGTTAAATGACAAAAATTTCTCCGATCGTTTTCTAAGCTTGATGGAGAGGATTGTACGAGGCTAGCCTATCCGATTGCGCTTGGATTGTAAACACCGAAGAGAAGATATTGAAAAGGAAAATGGTGAGTTTTTGAAATTAGGTGTGATGGGTGAATATGTTATTATTGATTTAAATGTATGCATTTGTTTTTAATTTTGTGTGTTATTGTGAAAATTTGATGGAACCGGGTGATTTTTCGTTTGAATTTATAGTTTTTTTTTCCTTTTTTTAATAGTTGTAAATGAATATTGTGGTAAAAAAAGGTTATGCAGTTCTGCAATATCTGCCACCATGTATATTTCACATTTTGAATTAGCACATGCTGTAAATGAAGAATTGGAACATTGATATGAACAACTGGTTTCTCCCCTTTCTCTTTGTTCTGTATCTTGAATGTGATTTTGCATATCTGTGAGGCTTTATAAATTAGAATCACATAAATAGAACATCAATCTCATTTTTTTAATTCAAAGAATATTAAGGCTATGGGGTATGGTGGGCGTGGGTTTGGGGGCATGAGTTGACATGTGGAAAACAAACTCAAACCCACGCCCATGGGGTATGGTGGGGCTTGGGTTGGGGGGCATTAGTTTGGTTTGGCCATTGAGAGCCCGCCATGTCACCTTGCTAGCCCGCCCCACGCCCGGCTTCTTTATTTATAACTAAGTCGATCTACGACCCACACGTTATGTTAAACCTGTCAAACGGGGTAAAAATAGACGATGTAAAAACGTTCACCCACACACGCACGTTGCGTCGTGTTAACTCGCAAAATTTAGAACAAAACGTAAAAACGTTAAGCCAAAGACACAGCTGTGATGTGTTAAGTCACGAAATTTAGAACCAAGCATAGAGCGAAAAATTTGTGAAAAATGGAAACTATAAATGATCAAAGTTGAAAGTAAAAAAAGTTATGAGGATAGATTTCAAAAGATAAAAAGTTTTGGGCTAAAAGTAAAAAAATAAATAGTTTTGGGTTAAAAGTAATTTATGAAATACTTTTGGGTGAAAAGTAAAAAAAAAACATTTTTTTAAACCCCCCAAAGCCAACGTTACGACAACAATATGCATAACAATTTTTTCTTTGAAAACCCCCAAAGCACACCCCGCGTTGCGGCGGGGCGTAAAACGGTGTCAAATAGTACTAATGTCACACAACCGTCATCGACAACCAACACTGACTTGACCTATAATATGCGTATTACGACGAACATGTCAAACATGGAAAAATAGAGGTAAAAACGTTGAACCACACATGCACGTTGCGTCGTATTAACTCGAAAAATTTAGAACTATACGTAAAACGAAAATTTGCGAAAGATGAAAAGTATAAGTGACAAAAGTTGTGAAGTTAAATTGCAAATAATGAAAAGTTTTGGGTTAAAGTTAAAAAAAACAAATTATGTAGGGTTAAAATTGGAAAAGGGTTAAAGTTAAAAAAACAAATTATGTAGGGTTAAAATTGAAAAAGTTACAAACTTTTGGGTTAAAACTAAAAAATCAAGTTTTTTTTTTTTTGAAAAACTAATAATGCACAAAAACTTTGCAAACTTATATAGGTTTTAATATCAATATTTATTTTAATACACATCTTAACATTCGCAATGCACGAGTTACATGTTTAACGCGTGTGCGTGGGTTAACGTTTTCACATAACTTTTGCTTTCATTTAACTGCTTTGCCTCAACACGCATGTCGTAAGGAAGACGACCGTTTATGAAAACATTGATTTCATCCACTAAAACTAACATTTCGTAATACTTGAGTAAACTATAATAATAGACATAAGTCATGGAACATGCTTCAAAAGACAATTTACGTGGCATAAAATTAATAGTTTTCGCATCTCATATATTGATACTAAAAACATTCATTATCAACATCCCGTGGCAACGCGCGGGTTGACGTTAACTCGTATAAATATAAAAAGCAACTTTAATGAATTTGAAATATACCATTTAACAGAGGACACATGTAAGTTTTCTAATAATGTCCGGCGATCGTACTCGATTCGCCTTCGTAGCGCTCAATTCATCTTCTCCGATGGTTATCTGTGTTGGTGGTGAAGATAAGACGAATGAGGGTTCCTTCAACTATGTGATTTGTTAGTGGTTTATCCATTTTCTGCATATTAGATTAATTTCCTTCACCTACTTAAACCTCGTCGTGAAGCATGTGTAACAATACTAGTTATACCCTTATACAATTAGCAACTTAAGTTATGTCTCATTTACTTAAAAGTCACACCCTTTCATTCATTTTACTCACACCTATTCATTTTATAATACTTCAAAAAACACCTATGGTTACCTCTCAAACACAATTAACCAACACATCTCCTCTCTTGCCACCTTTTAAAAGAGTAACTTTTTTTAATCATTTACTTACCATTTCCTTTTAATCTATTTAACATCAATTATTTTTACTTTACATACACGTTAATTTAAACCCTACCGCCTTCAAAGTTTCACACATTCACAACCACATTCTACCATAATTACAATCCAACAGCCACCATCTTTATTTTCTTCACAAACCGCCACCGATCTTCACCGCTGCCATTATCAAGTAAGCAATATCCACATTCCTATGAATATAAGTGCTCACTTGCCTTCCTTCACGAATCAGTTAATAATCTGCCACTTAATCTTGACTTCGATTTGGATGCATGATTGCCAATAGCAATTTGTATTCTTCCAATTTCTGAATTCATATTATGTGTTTTTCGTGATTAGATAATCATCGTCTAGGGTTGGTGTGTATAGGGGATTGCGAATACGATCAGGATGTGAGTCGTTGGTTTGTAACTAGGGTAGAATGTGGGTGTTAACTTATCAAGCAATATTACGTTGAAGAAATATTAAGGGTTGAATGCCCAAACGGTTGATGATTGCTTGCCTTATAAAGAAATATTTCTTCAAGAGATTTGTATATCGTAATCGGTTCAACGAAATCATGAATCAATTACCAAGAGATTTGGTTCTTCGTGGAAATCTTGAAGGTTACTGGCATCGTCGTTGAATTCAACGAAACGGTCGTTTGGAGGGTTAAAGACCGAAGCAGTGGTTTTGGCGATTGTGGTTTTTTTTTTTCAAACGGTTATACTTTCTGTTTGTGTAGTATTTTGGTAATCGATTTTGGTTCGTTCGGTGTGAAAGACTTTCGGCACGTCAATTACTTCAGGTTTTATATGTTCTGTTTTTTGTTTTGATTACATATGTTATCATTCAGATTTAGTTTGCTAATAATGAAAAAAAACGACCGTAGAGGAATCAATAAATACAACCAATTCTCATTTACGCATTCCAATTTTCGAATTCATATTATGTGTTTGCTGTAGAGGAATCACTATAACCAATTCTCAAATACGGCTGTTAGATCAATCGTAATTTTTTTGGTTCATAAGGTAATGCATTTTGTTTGGAAATTATGGGTGCATTTTGCTGACAACATGGTTATTTTAGAGTAAAATTTGCATTTGTTGTCAAGTGTTTGTTCTTTGTAAAATTTTTGCACTATAAATAAATTACAACATTATCTAGATAGTGTCTTCCCTATGATCAAGTTAGCGCTTTGTTTATGTATCGTTTTCCACAGATATTTTGATTATTGTGTTAATTTGTTCTAATATGGATTCCTACATTTGATGATTGATTCTGATTAATTTCCATCATATTTGGTTTAATCAGATTTGTTTAGGTCTTTATGTTTCGGTTCCTTTTTTAAAAAAATGCGCTTTCAGCAAAACCACTAAAAAATGATAAAGTGGGTATAAAAAAAAATGGTACCAAGTGCCTCACGCATGGTTCCTTTCAGTTTGTTATTGCTAAGCCATAACTATGATGCTTGGTAGATAAATAACTCTTCACGCGTGATAAGATAATGATCTAACCAAAGTTCTTGCATTTCTTTAATAGCCTACGGTGTTCGCTTGGTAGATAAATATCTCTTCCAAAAAATACAGTACTGAGTACATCAGATAGGCTACGATGTTCATTCGACCTACAACCAAGTTAATTCTAACATTTGACAACTTATCCATATTCAATTCTCCGCAGCAACGCGCGGGTTAGCATTAACTCGTTTAAAACAAATTGTGACTATCAAAAGCGCTAAGCGTTAGTCTCCTGTCAACTCCATCTAGTAATTAATGTATCTATTTTTACCCCTATCAAACTTTAAGCTCAACAACACAAAAACATACGAGACATAATATGATAAATGGATAAAATTCGAGTATTTGGTTTTTAAATTCGTGTATCCATCTAAATTGTGTTTGTTTTAAAACAAACCATGCACATTGTCCAAATCTTGAAAGGTGCAAATTCTGATATAAAAAATAAAATAAAAATAAACATAAATAAAATAAAAAAATCTTCCTATACTAATAAATGAAAATATTTTTTGGACACATGTTATTTTTTGGTGCATTCTCACCTTATTTTCTTATTTATCTCTTATATTAAATAAATAATAATAATTTTAAACAAAAATTAGATAAGAATAAATATTTGTTTTTCTATAAATAATTTTAAACAAAAATTTAGATAAGAATAAACATTTGTTTTTTATATAATAATAAAGTTATATCCCGAGTATTATGATTAGATATATTTTTGGACACGTATGACTTTTTGGTGCTTTCTTACCTTATTTTTCTATTATCTCTTAAATTAAATAAATAATAATAATTGTAAACAAAAATTAAGGCGTACTGTTATAATTGGTTTAAAGTCATCGCTTATCGTACATTCCATCAACATTTAGAAAGAACACAATTTTTTAAATATAACAATTCTATACTCCATTCAAAGAGAATTCGCTTCTCGATTTTACGGTATAAATTCATAAATGATGAAATATATAAAAAAGTGGGGATCGATCTCCACCTTTTTGCACCGTAAACTCTCTTGAATATAAATTTGAGACGAGTGTTTTATGATGAAATAAACAAATAAGCATGAAGGTGCATAAAACTAATTAAAATCATTATATCTCATAATTTGGATATATTAAAAAAGCGAGATTCAACCCCATGTAATACATGTGTCTTTTACTTAATAATAAATAAAAACTCAAACTAAAATGTTATAATAAGTAAATAGTACATCAAAGTTCATTTTTAAAAAATAAATCTTGACGACTGTATATGTTAACATATTACATTATATTTTATTCAAACGTGTAATACATGAGTTTTTTTAAAGATACATCCTTTTATTATTTATTATATAAAATTACATTTACACAACCTAGTTAATAATAAAGAAAAACTAAAAGGAAAGGATCGATGTAACCATTACCCGCGTTTTAATCAAGAAATAGAATTTCTATATTCATCATGAAATCTCACAAATTCTATATATATATTATCAAACCCTAATTTTACTCCATCGAATACAACCATCTGCGGCCACCGTACACAAACCTTGCACCACCACAACGCCGCCTATGCAGTGGAGCAGTTGCAACCGCATCCACCTTTACAACCTGCGGTAATGATTGTCGAACAGTTCCTAACCTACAGGAACGGTTGATGACGTTAGAGGATACGACATCGTTTTCAAAGTTTCCAACGATTCAGTTATCGCCTTCTCGATTTAATTCATTTGTAGAAGGCTACTAGAAGCATCGTCGCCGGCCAGGTTACATACATATTTATTCAGTTTTAGTTTATATAAGTTAAACGTTACGGATTTACGATAGTAAGTTGTATTTAGATTTTATATGAGTCTCATGGTTCGTTGTTTGTGATTTACTAGAAAAGTTGGTCAGTGATTCGTTATGGTTATTTTGATGGTGCATCATTTGGTCTAGAAGTAGGCAAGTAGCCGTTAAGATCTGAACATTATGGTCATAAGTAGTTTCTATTTTGAGTTAAACTAGTGGGTATGGAGAGCCTCATCCCCAAGGGGATGGGTCGCCACGTAGGCTTGGCTTGGAGGGGATGGACCTAGGGGGTGGGGGATGAACCCCTTTATATATATATATATATATATATATATATATATATATATGTAAGTATATATAGATGTGTGTGTGAGGAGAGAGAAATGGAGGCCCGTGAAGATCGGCTGTGGGCAGACGTTTTGGACGGAGCTGGGACGGCGACGGGGCTAGGGGGTGGTCTTTTTGGGGCGGCGGCGGGAGGACGGGCCGGGGGACGAGCCCCATTCCCTCCAGTCTTATGGAATAACAATCCCGCTCAATAACTAGCAAAAAGTGATGCCACCTCAGCACCAAGTAAGCAGAGAGGACAATAACTAAACCATCCAATAATTAGGTGTTATTAAATAACTAAAACTTAAAGTAAAGTAAAAGTAAAATAGAAAAAAGAAAAAAATCTGATTGTTTGAAGGGTTAATGGGCCCGCAACAATTTCTTAACACCCGTTAATGGTGGTGGCGAGGCTTCGTTGGCGCCCTCAATTGCTTTCTTAAATCTGATATTTTTATATTTCCAGAAGGCTATAAAAACGCTTAAAAAGGCTATTAAAGGCCATTTCCGGGTTTGATACTTAAATCTGATATTTTTATATTTCCAGAAGGCTTAAAATAATTTATTTATCATATGTGATCAGTAGCAAAAGGTTTGGAGTCGTTTAGATATGTAAAACTCATTTTATGGCCCGTAAGGGCAAAACCGACAATTACCGGATTAAGCCTACGACTATAAGTTATGCTCAGCCTAAAATTTATTAAAAATCTTTAAAAATCCCAAAATAATATATTACATCAGTGGGTAAAATATTTGGTATCAAAAAGTGGGCTTAACTAGGCTATATGCTAATTATGCCGTTTTATTAACATAAAGCTTTAATTTTACGCTAACGAGCATAACTCTTATTCTACACCTCAAACTGATGTCAAACTTTGCATACAAGTCTATATATCAGTAATTAAGGTTTCTACTCTTTTACTTTTTCAAAAATCACGTCTTAAGGTGAAAAGGGCATAATGGTCAACATATGAGCAATTAACGGAAACGCGTAAACGAATGGGTCAATCAATGAACCAACCACAGAGGGTTATGCTAACATGTAGCCTGGTCCTAAGGAAGCTCTAAGGCATTTCCAAATCATACTAAAGCGGGTCAGAACTGAAGTCAAAGCAAAAGTCAAAGCTTTGCGACTTTCGGTTCCGAACCGGGTCTAAACATAAAATTGTCGGGTTGAACATGTTTAGACATGTTCTTACACTAATTACTAAGTTATATTAATGATCATACAGGTTGTATGTGTTCTACATTGCTAATTATGCATAAATTAGAAACTAAGCATCCTGTTGACTTTTTATTAACAAGTTTGACCCGACATTAGACCTAGTTAGAGTGGGAATCAGGGGGAACCCTTTTAAGGGTTTATTACCCACATAATTACCAACTTATAACTACTTTCACTTCGACTAATCACTGGACTATTAGCGATTAATCTTAAAGTCAACCGTTAATTACGACGGTTTGACTTTTAAGCTAAAACTAAGCTAAAACTTAATTAAGAAAGGATTAGCAAACTTACTGAAGTCCTAAGCTTGATTAGAAAGGACTTGGGTCTGCTTTGAAGCTCCAGAAGGCTCCTCAATTGCAGAATGAAAGTGTGAGGAATGAGTTGCAACTCATGGCCTTATATAGTGAATGTAATCACCATAAGAAGTTGACACACAAGTCTATAAGTGCCCACAACTGATTAACAAGTGTCCCTAAGTGTTTAGGGGCCAAGGGATATGAGGAAAACCGTTTAAAATGTCAAGAATGCGTTTAAAACAGCAAACAGCAACTTTCTGTCGCTGGCAACATGCTTGCGCACCGTAACAAATATTTGTTGCGGTGCGCAACAAATAGGCAGAATGCAAAAGCTTGGCCTTTCAAGCATTCGAAAGGGCAACCGACTTATTTCTTGCAATTTGACCCCTTCTTATTTACCTACAAAGGCTTTAGGACTTATACCCACTTTGCCAAGTCCCTAGACATTTCCGGTTAACCCGAAAAGTCATAACTTTCAACGTTAACGCTTTACCCCTCGCATACGGATTTGATCATAACTTTCTCATACGATAACGAAACTTTATGAAATTTATATCGTGCATTCTAGTAAGCATAATTAACCGTTACAAAGCTTCGGGTTTGTTAAAAGTTCACTCAGAGGTATAACTTAAACATGTTGACACATTTAACCCCTGTAGTTTGTAATCTCTCACTTTTAGCTTCGTATGATCCATGATTTATTCGTGTGATGGTATAAACATCATGTAGGGTTATTATGAAGTATATTTATTCACTGTTGACATTTTGAACTCGTATTTTTCATATACTTTTCAAGTTTGTCAACTTTAGTCCCTTTATAACATTCTTTCACACGTTCAAACATATGACACGTGTCTACACATTATGAGACGTGAATTTTCGAGGTGTTACATCCTCACCCCCTTAAAAGAAATCTCGACCTCAAGATTTGTTAAAGTAAAGGAAGTATTTTCTACTTATATTGGTTTTAATCTTCCCCAGTACCTTTGAGCCTCTAAGGCACTACTATTGACCTTTATAATAGGCACATGTATCTTTTTGGAGCTTCTAATCCTGTCGATCCTTAATTGACACAGGTTGCTCATACTATCATAGTTCTGCATATCATTATGTGATAGCGCTTTTCGATTTATTGGCGAAACACATCCTTCAGTCACTGGTGTGCAATGTATTGCGAGCTCCGCCAAACTCCTTTAAATAGGTTTTAGCTTAAAGGATACTTGATCTTGATACATTCGATTTCCTTCGAATGATTCTATATATTCAGGGCTTAACTAGCCTGATAATTTAATAAATTTGGCACACCCTTCCTGGATGATATCTTTTGTTGAACTTATTCCTTAACAAGAGTTTAGGAGGTTTGCTATTTTCATTAATCCTTGATTTTTTTTTCTTCTGCCAAATATTGGCATCTTACAGATAATTAGGGATTTGTGTGATCTGATTTGTTGTTTCCACTGCAACTTTCAGATCCTGATAATTGAACTTACCAATCTATTGTTCTAACAATAAACGTTCAACATGCCATTTATACAAGGTCTCCAAAGGGGTAGCCTTGATACTTATATAACAGCTATTATAGAAAAACTTATCTTAAGACGAGATGGTTATTCCAACCATTGTTCAAAATTAATCTTAAGAAATAGCAAATCTTTACAGTTAGTCGAGCAAATCGACGATCCTGGGCAGCTGATGGCGATTCTTAATCGTCGCCTAATCAAGGTTGCGGTAAACAATGCCTTAGCATAATGAACCGTCTTTCACAGTTTACTATACCGAATTCTCAGGATATTGAGTTTGGCTTTATGAATCTATGTCTTAAAACTTACTTAACCAGGGTTTTCGATTCTACCAATAATGGTACTAGCTGTCTTGGAGATTTCATAATAATGTAGCCCCAAATGGGATATAAACCTTAACTCTACCTGCTTCTCAGGGGTAAACAGGGTAGTCTTAGAAGAAGATAATCAAGGTACAAGGAGGTTACAGAGATTTCCATATCTCAGGCTCCAGTTCACTCATCAACGCTTGTGTCTAATAAGTGACACATTCATGTTATGAGTCCACATATTCCATTACCAGGGAATATTTATTTGGACAATTCTATTCTGGATATCTTCTTTGAATACTATTAGTTGACTTTAGTACCATATGATCATTGGGATATCTTTGTGGTTCCATGCATTAAACCTCCATACTGATCAGGCATGGAAGCAATCTATGGAACTTATTAAGATACACCAATCCTCATATAGCGTCTTTGTCATACCATTTGGTATTCGAAATCGATAGAGATTAAAGAGATATTAACTATATGTGCTTATATTTAATCAGAATGGAAATTTTCACAAACTAGGCACCTAGCTCGGTTGGCTAGGCGCGCGAAAGGGTGCGGCCTAGACCCAGGTTCAATTCCGGGGACGGCCATTTCCACCATTTTTTATATTTAATATTAATTAATCGTACGGATACATGTAATTTTGAGGGTTGTCTCATAAGGAGTCTTGATAATTAATCGCTTCTTATCACCCACAATATGGGCTTGATTTTTAAGGTAACCAATCGATTTTTATCACTATATTGAGTCCTTATTTTTAACGGAACTAGGACATCGGAAAAAAACTGATTCCTAATGGATATAATAATGTTGAAGCAGTCTCTGAGGTATACAGGCTTTTTACTGAACTTACGTTGCTTTTTATTAGGCCTGTACTTGCTCTCTTTCTCAGATTTCTGGGAGTTATCCTCCTTCTTTGGTTTATCCTTCATATTTGAAGCGTGAACATAGCTCTCCTCATGAGCAATTAAACATGGTTTTTGAATGAGATTTAGAGCGAGAAGCATTCGGCTCTTTGGATTGTCTCATGACCTTTTCCCATGATCCCTCCAACTGCTGCGTCAACCACAGCCTGGAATTTAACTCCATTAATATTGAGGTTTACGTTTGTAGTTTTTATTAACCTTCGTCGCATTAATAGTATTACGACTGTCGTCTACCTCATTCAAGTTTTCCATACTCGAAACTTGGTACCAATCACCAAGATTTAACAATTATTAGTCATCATCCTGATGACCTGACTTAGATTAGCCACGACATTCATAAACCGCATGGGCTATTCTGTTCTGTACGTTCATAGTGAATGTTATTTAAATGTATTTCCATTATAGTTATCCTGGTTATAAAACATTAAGGATATTAAAGTGGCGCAAAAGGCCTAGTCACAAGGACAGTTCTAAATTTTATAAGCCCTGATTTCAGAGAATCGAGGCATTAAGGTTTGAATCACGTTCATTACCTTCTCTTGACAGGGAGTTGTAGACTTCAACTGTCTTTTGTCTTTTAGGACAATAGATATAGCCCGTGGGCATTTCCCTTCTGAGGGATGGTTATAATATGATCATCTTCTCAGATGGTATTAGTCGAGATCGTATGGATCCTACCGACTATTATGCTTGGACCTGGTCCAACACTTTTAGACAGGAGGTCAAAGACCACCACTGTCGTTGTCTTATCGGACAAGTTTAGCCCGTAGGCACTTCATCACTATCGGATGTTTATAATGTGATCATCTTATAGGATGACACAAGCCATGATTTCTAAATCACTAGGCTAGATAAGAAAATTGGAAGAATCCAATATAAGGATGACTGTTGTGATTTTATCGAATCACATTTGTCAGGAGTGCTAACACGTTCTTAGGTGTTAACAAGGATCTGAATCCCTTGGGTAGGTTTCACCATCTTGGCCGCGTAGGCTAGATTTCACCTTTAAGATTCTTTTTAAAATGCCTACTGGCAGGGAAGGAAGGATATTTATTTTATTCAGGATTTTTATCATAAATCCTAATTTATAAGTTAATAATAGCACAAATGGCCTAGTCGCGTAGACAAGTTTAATTTATAAGCCATGATCGTTTGGGATCGAGGCAAATTTATAAGTTAGTAATAACACAAAAGGCTTAGTCACGTGGACAAGTTTAATTTATAAGCCATGATCGTCTGGGATCGAGGCATTTAGTAATAGCACAAAAGGCTTAGTCATAGCACAAAAGGCTTAGTCACGTGGACAAGTTTAATTTATAAGCCATGATCGTCTGGGATCGAGGCATTTAGTAATAGCACAAAAGGCTTAGTCACGTGGACAAGTTTAATTTATAAGCCATGATCGTCTGGGATCGAGGCATTTAGTAATAGCACAAAAGGCTTAGTCACGTGGACAAGTTTAATTTATAAGCCATGATCGTCTGGGATCGAGGAATTTAGTAATAGCACAAAAAGCTTAGTCACGTGGACAAGTTTAATTTAGAAGCCATGATCGTCTGGGATCGAGGCATTTAGGTGTGAATCAAAGTTCATTACTTTTCCTTGACAGAGAGTTGTAGGCTACCACCGTCTTTAGTCTCAGAGGACGTTAATTATAGCCCGTAGGCACTTCTCTTCTAAGGGATGTTATTTTCCATTCATTTCATATTTCATGTTTAGAATGAAAACTTAATTTAATCAATCCATTATATGAAAATAAAAGTACAGAGTTGCCCTAAGCGGGTCTTTGAAGGGATAATGTGTCCTCGAAGGGACTGAAAGATAAATATGTCCTTATAAGGACTATTAAGGAAACGATCTTCGGTAAAAGGAGTTTCTTCTTCAAGTTATTTCTGAATGCTCTCTCCTTGGATGCTCGTTTCATTCTAGCCGCGCTACGAAGCTCAGCATTTCAGGGCTCCAGATTGTGGAGAATTTCTAATACAGCTTCTTCGCTTGGCAACGTATCCAATATATATAAAAATTTGGAAGTAAAAATTTCCAGATTAGGATTGAAAGTATTCCTATGTTAAGTCTAGACTCAGAAGGTCAATGAATGTGCTACTGTGTCATTGAGATTAAACACATAAGGCTAGTGTTTAATTCACTCAATGTTGGCTCTGATACCAACCTGTCACACCCCGATATTTCCACGTTTCACCGGTGGGCTCGGTGGGGAGTATCGTGACGTAGTTGAGATCATCATAGTCAAACAACACAATATATAAATGCACAGCGGAAGCAAAAGATAAATATATTACATTCCGAATATAATTAATGTCAAAGTATTACAACGGAAGGTAAAGGATCCACAGGCGGATCAATAAAAGAAAACTGTTCAACAGACTTTAGGCATCTAGAACTTGCAAGATTCCCTAGTGACGCCCTGAGCTCCCAGCCAATTACGCATAGTACCTGTCACTTAACCTTTTGGAAAATACGTCAGTTTACACTGGTAAATACAATTAACTGACTCATTTTGGAAAAGAGCTTAAAAATTGATTTGAATGCACGAGGCACAAAATATCTTTTATAACTGGATTAAAATGCACAGAGGCAAAATTAATCTTTTATACTTGGGACAATTTTATTAATAAAAATCTTGTATCCGATTTACATGGTTGTCCAACATTTAGGGCCGGTGATTATACAATACAAGCCGGACAAGATTAATCGACACACCACAAATATAATCTCCCAAGAAGATACCCTTACGAGTGAGTATACGTTATACATATGCAACAGGAGGTGTTTTGCCTACACCTTGTGCTTACGTCGTGGCCATTCACTTTTTAAAATGAGCCAAGGATATCCAGGACACGGTCATTAACCCCCAATGTTATTTGTTATCAATCAATACAGATTAAAACGGGATTATGCAATTTAATCATCTCCGATTAAAAGGTTTCTACACCCGACCAAGCGGTATTTTTATAATACCGTATCCCAAGCCCGTATAAGGGAAAATAAGTTAAAAGTATTTACCTGAGCTAGCAATGCAATTTATACTCAGCCGTATATTCTAATCAGCAAGCACAAGTACTTCTACTGGGGCTCTCAATCTGGAACGAAGGTTTTATTAACCTATTAAATTCCTAACGGGTCTTATTTAAGTCGTAACTTAGACCGGTTAGTTTTAAGGAAAGGTTTACGGTTCAAAACGCATGATTAAGCGAAGACCGGAATAGGATGTGATTTAGACCCGACAAGTTTGGAGACTTGTATAATATGGGTAAACTAAACACATTCTGGATTTTGAGATAAAAACGATAACGTTTGACCCGTTTCGGCTAATTTATGCAAACTTGTTACAAAAACCGAACCGTACGCGTAATAAGCGTGACGGGTATTTATGAAAGCTATATACAGGTTTCCTAAGTTAATTATGCCTCAAATATGTTGTGACATCAGTAGGATGTCTTTCATTATGCCCGAAACGTGTTTAAACACAAACTAGGCCCCGTAGGGGTAGTTTGGTCATTTTAAAGGTTGAAAAAGGGTTTAAGTATTTAACTGAGTTACAGGTCTGATGTAATCAGTAAACATACTCAAATTAATGAGTTATAACAGTAGGGTAAAGTACATATGTGAAATTTATCAATTATAACCAAACTATGCCCCGTAGGGGTATTTTGGTAATTTCACATAAGCCGAAAAGCTCAAAACTGGAGTATGAGTTTAACAACCTTTGCTTACTGTTAAAATATTATAATTTGCCTCAAATATCAGTAGGTATCAACCCTTGTATGTTTAAAATACTTCTAGTACATAATATGCGTTAAAAACGCTTAAAAAGGCTATTAAAGGCCATTTCCGGGTTTGATACCTAAATCTGATATTTTTATATTTACAGAAGGCTTAAAATAATTTATTTATCATATGTGATCAGTAGCAAAAGGTTTGGAGTCGTTTAGATATGTAAAACTCATTTTATGGCCCGTAAGGGCAAAACCGACAATTACCGGATTAAGCCTACGACTATAAGTTATGCTCAGCCTAAAATTTATTAAAAATCTTTAAAAATCCCAAAATAATATATTACATCAGTGGGTAAAAGATTTGGTATCAAAAAGTGGGCTTAACTAGGCTATACGCTAATTATGCCGTTTTATTAACATAAAGCTTTAATTTTACGCTAACGAGCATAACTCTTATTCTACACCTCAAACTGATGTCAAACTTTGCATACAAGTCTATATATCAGTAATTAAGGTTTCTACTCTTTTACTTTTTCAAAAATCACGTCTTAAGGTGAAAAGGGCATAATGGTCAACATATGAGCAATTAACGGAAACGCGTAAACGAATGGGTCAATCAATGAACCAACCACAGAGGGTTATGCTAACATGTAGCCTGGTCCTAAGGAAGCTCTAAGGCATTTCCAAATCATACTAAAGCGGGTCAGAACTGAAGTCAAAGCAAAAGTCAAAGCTTTGCGACTTTCGGTTCCGAACCGGGTCTAAACATAAAATTGTCGGGTTGAACATGTTTAGACATGTTCTTACACTAATTACTAAGTTATATTAATGATCATACAGGTTGTATGTGTTCTACATTTCTAATTATGCATAAATTAGAAACTAAGCATCCTGTTGACTTTTTATTAACAAGTTTGACCCGACATTAGACCTAGTTAGAGTGGGAATCAGGGGGAACCCTTTTAAGGGTTTATTACCCACATAATTACCAACTTATAACTACTTTCACTTAGACTAATCACTGGACCATTAGCGATTAATCTTAAAGTCAACCGTTAATTACGACGGTTTGACTTTTAAGCTAAAACTAAGCTAAAACTTAATTAAGAAAGGATTAGCAAACTTACTGAAGTCCTAAGCTTGATTAGAAAGGACTTGGGTCTGCTTTGAAGCTCCAGAAGGCTCCTCAATTGCAGAATGAAGGTGTGAGGAATGAGTTGCAACTCATGGCCTTATATAGTGAATGTAATCACCATAAGAAGTTGACACACAAGTCTATAAGTGCCCACAACTGATTAACAAGTGTCCCTAAGTGTTTAGGGGTTGTTTAGGGGCCAAGGGATATGAGGAAAACCGTTTAAAATGTCAAGAATGCGTTTAAAACAGCAAACAACAACTTTCTGTCGCTGGCAACATGCTTGCGCACCGTAACAAATATTTGTTGCGGTGCGCAACAAATAGGCAGAATGCAAAAGCTTGGCCTTTCAAGCATTCGATAGGGCAACCGACTTATTTCTTGCAATTTGACCCCTTCTTATTTACCTACAAAGGCTTTAGGACTTATCCCCACTTTGCCAAGTCCCTGGACATTTCCGGTTAACCCGAAAAGTCATAACTTTCAACGTTAACGCTTTAGCCCTCGCATACGGATTTGATCATAACTTTCTCATACGATAACGAAACTTTATGAAATTTATATCGTGCATTCTAGTGAGCATAATTAACCGTTACAAAGCTTCGGGTTTGTCAAAAGTTCCCTCAGAGGTATAACTTAAACATGTTGACACATTTAACCCCTATAGTTTGTAATCTCTCACTTTTAGCTTCGTATGATCCATGATTTATTCGTGTGATGGTATAAACATCATGTAGGGTTATTATGAAGTATATTTATTCACTGTTGACATTTTGAACTCGTATTTTTCATATACTTTTCAAGTTTGTCAACTTTAGTCCCTTTATAACATTCTTTCACACGTTCAAACATATGACACGTGTCTACACATTATGAGACGTGAATTTTCGAGGTGTTACAGTTGTCCTCCCAACTATAAGAACTATTGGATAACGACTTTATCCGACCTAGCTCATCACCTTTGGGGTGCCCCGGTTGTATTCGTCAAGAAGAAAGACGACACTTTCCGCATGTGCATTGACTACCGTGAGTTGAACAAGGTGACTGTTAAGAATCGTTATCCACTTCCTCGTATTGATGATTGTTCGACCAACTCAAAGATCTAGTTATTATTCAAAAATCGATCTGAGATCAGGCTATCATCACTTGAGAGTTTGAGATGAAGACATCTCCAAGAATGCGTTCCGAACTGGGTCCGACCATTAAGCGTTCCAGATTTCTTCATGGACCTCATGAACCGAGTGTGCAACCCTACCTCGATCAATTCGTTATCGTTTTCATTGATTACATTCTGATTTACTCTAAGATCAACGAGGAACATTTGCGTCTCATGAACCGAGCGTGCATTTACGTCTCATCTTAGAGCTTATGAAAAGGGAGCAACTTTATGCTAAATTCTCGAAATGTGACTTTTGGATTCGAGAAGTCCATTTCCTTGGACATGTATTCAACGAAGCCGGAATACACGTCGATCCAACCAAGATTGACTCCATTAAGAATTGTTCTGCATCGAAAACAAGCACCGAAATACGCCAATTCCTAGGTCTTGCTGGTTACTATCGTATGTTCACTGAGGTATTTTCAAAAATCGCTCAACCTCTGACAGCTCTAACTCAGTAGGGTACCACGGACAAGTAGGGTGATTCGTAAGAATCCGCTTTTTCGCTACCAAAGCAGAAACTCTATAGCGCGCCTATCTTATCCTTGCCGGAGGGTATTCGTTGTTTACTGTGACGCATTTATTCAGGGTCTCGATTGCGTTCTGATACATTACACACATGTTCAGTTAACACTCACACATGCATTGCGTTATAGATATCTCTAGTTCACAACATGCTAACGGTAAGGAGTTAGGTCACTGGTTCACCCCCGTTGTTCCCAAAACCCTACCCTGGGTCGAGGAAGCGTCGACTTTCTAAGCGCCTACTTGAGATTGCTATTCGTGATGAGCCTGATATAGGTCCTAACGAGACCTGTCGTGAGCAAGGCATAGCTGGAGAGACTTTGGAATGTCTAGGAACTAGAGGCTCGCATGGGACATCGTTTTCAGGGTCTTTCTTGGTGGTTGGGTACTGGGGACGAGATTCACAACACCTGGTAGCCTACACGAAGCAACTAATGACACATGTAATCGGGATGGGTATTGATCTTGCACATGCTCATGCAAGGATCGCTGCAGCTGATGGAAGGATTTGTCACACCCTGTCTTTTGCGGAAGCGTGATTATGTGTGACTTGCTTAATATCATTGCATTCAACCATAACAAACAACTATATGATAAAACTAAAGATGCACATCCATTAAAATAGTTTAAAACGTCACAAACAACATAGACTTCAAATGCAAATACAAACCATGCAACTTGTTTTAGAGTTCCACAAGACTCGATAAAAGGCATTAAAAAAAACCAGGCTTTGGAAGATGTATCTTATCTAGGATAAGACACACTATCCAAACCCTTAGACTCTGGATGACTGATATTCGCTAATTTACACATATTTTAGTCCCCCGTTTTACCCCTATTTTATGCTTTTTCGGCCGTAAAACCTTCAATCGGATGCTTAATCATCTACACTTTTGTTTACAGGCCTAAAACTGCATACCAGACAAGATGATAGCGAAAACGATGACTTTCCGGACAAAACGACGAAGCTGCGAACCTTCTGTTAGAAAAAAACTGACCTGGGCGTGTGGAACGGTCATGCGACCCAATGCACGACCGTGCATCTCCGACAAATGTTGATCAGCCCGGAAAAGAATGAGGGTGCGACTAGGCGTGCAAGGTACACAAGGGCCAGCCCGGTGACGAACGGACGTGCCATCTGACGAATGACCGTGCGGATCTGATGAACCAGCAGAACCAGGCATTGAACGACCGTTCCATATGAAGAACGGTCGTGCGATATCGAATCTGGTCAACGATCTGATGACGTCATGCAGTATGGTGTGCCATACCCAATAATTGCTTAAAGTGAACGGTCGTGCCACAGGAAGAACGACCGTGCAACATCGAAAAAATATAAAAACAGAACAGAAACATTCTGTTCGAAACTCTGGAATTTTGGAGAGCAATTCAGGCGATTTTCAGGCTCCGGAGGCTTCTGCTTTCACACGGATTCAAGCCTCATTGTCTCATTTAGCTCAATTACTATCCGGATTCTTAATCTTATGCTTGTTTATGGTTTGGTTTTCTAATCTTTCCATGATTTTGTTAATCTTTCAAGCATTTAGATTAATGTTTATGTATTATTGTAGCCTTTGGGCAAAAACACAACAATCCCTTGTTTGATTACAATCATTAGTATGTAAATCTTTGTTTGTAATGACATTTGGAAGTATTTTCTATGTTAATCTTTGATGATTAGTTTGCAACCTTGTTATTGATATGGATTTCTTGATTATAAGTAATTGTGTTGGATGATTAGTATTTGGTTAGTTAAGATAGTTGAAAAATGAAGCTTAATTAATCTTGTATTAGTAAACTTTGAACTTGGTTAACTAGTTTAGCTTGGTTTAAATGTGTGCATCATGATACTAGAAATGGTTAGTGATTTAATAAAATGTAATTATTGTTAATCAAGAAAGCTTGCCGTCACGTAAGGACCTAAACGGGTTAAATGGTGTCGTTATAAATTCTTGCCATGATTTGTTAGCTTAGTTAGTAGTTTAGGCCAAAATTGCTATCTTGGTGAATTTATGTGTAAGATTTGTAAAATGACCTCGGTTGTGATTTAATCTAGTTTATGCTTGTCTCGGTGGTTGCATTGTGTTTATCGGTGTCGCTTTCCATGATTAAGTGCGGTTAGAAAACTCCTAACGGATGACTAACTTATTTTTAAGAGATTTTCATAGACATTTATCAACTGCACGTTAAAGAACAATTTTAGGTGGTTAAAGTGTGTTTATCGTTTTAGCTTTCCGAATGATTGTCATGTTAGGATTCCCGAAAGGGATACTAATTGTCTTAAAATGGAAAATTGACTGAATGCTTCTAGTGCCAAAACCGACTTAGGTTACATACTTTGGTTGTGTATTAAGCAAGGCTATTTATCTATTTTTCTACAATGTTTTATAAGTATTTGTTTACGCTTACTTTAGTTTAATTAAAATCAAACAACTTATGTTTTTACCGGTAGTTTAGTGACAAAGGTCTAGTATTATTTCTCCGCCCATTTCCTTGGATCGATACTTGGTTCTTACCGATACTTTACTACATATATGACGGGGTACACTTACCTCTTTCGTGTGTGTTTTGATGTTAAAGTAATAATCACTTTTATAAATTTAAAACCGAATCGTGTGTAATTTCATTGCAAAATTATGTATATATACGCACACGTCAATGACATCTTTTATTCTCAACATTACTTGAAACAGCCAAACGCCCGCCAGATCCACATTTAATTTCCTGAAATACATGTAGTTTGAAAACATCAACAAAAGTTGAGCGAGTTCATGTGTTTTGTCTGTGAGCTCGAATAACTTTGTAATCATCATAAGTAAGTATGTATTTGTAAAATCCTGGTATGAAAGCAACAAGGAACAGATCGACTAATGATTTGCAAGGTCATTAATATGTGTGTAAAGGCGTAGGAAGGCTCAATCCTTTGCGTATTTCGTACCGGGCCTCCCGGCTGGAACGACATAGTCACCACATGCGGCCAACTCGCGGACCCATGGGTGGGGCTCGCAACACCCAAATAGATCTATCACTCATGCCCCGCGGTCCTTAACAAGGATTAATGGTCTCAAGATAACGCCTACCCATTTCTAGGATCGTTTTACCGACCGAAACGAGTCGTTCAAAGGTGTTCTACTCAATATGAAAGGCGGAAACAGACATATCAAGTTCCATTCAACTAGATATACACTTTAATTTTCGTTTATTTATTCGTTCCGGATTTATTTATTTTTTTTCATTTTAAACCGATTATTTATTCTTTTTATTCATTCATTCATTGATTTTATTATTGTATTATTATATTATTTTGTCCGCATTGTGCTTATCCTTTTATTACAGGTTGATGTCCTCAACTCCCGCACCCATTATTGCTGAGCCGGTTGACGAACCAGCGCATAATCTTAGGAAAAGTAGGAGGCTGCGAGAAAGGTCACGTGTCATTGCACAACGAATTGCAAACGCGATTGACGACCCGGTGATACTTTCTGAAAGCGAAAACTCAGGGGACGAAGAAAGGAGCACCATGGCGGACGACAACAGACCTTTGAATGAAACAAACCAACCCGGAGGAGAAGGTTTTCTACCGAGCATCACCCGACCGACGGTAGCTGCACCGACTTTCGAGATAAAGTCCAGCATCATCAATATGATACAAAACTCGGTGCAGTTTGATGGGAAGGATCACGAGGATCCTGGTCGGCACATTGCAAAGTTTCTCGAAGTGTGCTCGACTTTCAAGATTAGAGATGTTTCTGAGGACGCGATCCGTTTGCGGCTCTTTCCGTTTTCATTGCGTGACAAAGCCCAATCTTGGCTTTTGTCACTTCCGGCAGGATCTATTACCACTTGGGCCGGGATGGCATAACTATTTGTGCAGAAATATTTTCCTCCGGAAAAGACGACTAAATTGAGGAACCGTATCATATCGTTCAAGCAAGACGACGGAGAATCTCTACACGTAGCTTGGGAGAGGTTTAGAGATCTTTTAATTGATGTCCCACATCACGGGTTGTCCAAATGGCAACTAGTACTAACCTTCTATCAGGGACTCAAATATGACTCGCAGGAGCGTTTAGACGTGTATGCAGGAGGCGATCTTGGAACGAAGACTCCAACTGAAGCGTACGCGATAATAGAGAAAGCTGCGTTGAAGTCAAGTTCTCGCCACGGTGGAGCGCGGAATAAGACATCATCCACTTCCGGAGTTCATGCTGTGGATACATATACGGCTCTTACTGCGCAAATTGGAGCCTTGGCAACAAGATTCGATAGTCTCAGAATATCTCGCGAATTCAATCGCCATCTTGTGATCAGTGCGGGGTTGCACACGTGTCGGGTACGTGTGAGCAGGGTGTTATGTTTACAGGACACGAGGAGGTGAACTACATGGGTAATCAAATCAGGCCCCAAAATAACCCCTATAGCAACACGTACAATCCAGGGTGGAGAAATCACCCAAACTTTGGGTGGAAATCTGGTTCTGGTAACCAGAACGCACACGGATATGCTCAACATGCTCCCGCGCCACAACAATCTCAAGGTCAGTCCTTCCAGCCACGGTATAATAATCAAGGCTCAGGAAGCAGTTCCCAGCCACACGCCTCTCAAAGCAATGCAAAGCTAGAGGAAATGATGGCACAACTGCTGAACAACTCCAACAGTGCTAATCAAATGGCTGAGAAGCGATATCAGCAGCATGAGGAGCGGTTCATGGTCAACGAAGGAGAAATGCGGAGTCAAAAGGCTTCCATTCAGACCATCGAGAATCAAGTGGGCCAGTTGGCAAAAATGATGTCGGAGAGACCCCCGGGTGGTCTTCCGGGCAATACCGAGCAGAATCCGAAGGGGCGTGGTAATGGCCCGCACATGTAACAAGTGTGGGGACATGAGTCTTGCTATCGACTTGCCGACAAAAATTTAGCATGGAGTCTTGCTATCGACTCGCCGACAAAAATTTAGCATGGAGTCTACGCTACTGACTCGCCGACAAAAATGTAGCAGGAGCGTCTTTGGCGCTATAAGGGTAAAATAGTCCATTTTTGTGTTTTTGTAGTTTTAGCGTAATTTAGGTTAGTTAGGTAGTTTCCGTTAGTTTGTTTAAGTTTCTTATGTGCCGGGCGAAGGTTCTGTGTCGAAATATTGTTTAAACAGTTTGTGTGTCGAAAAAATGGCGAAAAACGGCCGAAACAGTTGCTGGAAATGGATTCTGCGGAAAATTCTGATCTACAGCTGTTGCACGCCCATGCCAGGATTTGCACGACCGTGCGTTTCCGAGGGCCGACACGGTGGATCGCACCCCCGGTGCATTTCCGAGAAAAGTTGGCTAGGTTTGAGCGATGTCGGTGACGCATGACCGTGCAATACGGAGAACGACCGTGCGTCAGGCTGAGGGCATTTTTGTCATTTGGAACTATAAATACCCTCATCTGCAGCCCCCATTCACAATTCGCGAAACCCTAGTCGCACCAGGCCGTTCCAGAGCGATACTTCTTCAAATCGCACGTTTTTTTCGCACGATCTCACACCCTACTTCGCACTGTACATTCCTAGTTGTAGATTATCTGTTTCTTTGCTTTCTAGGTTAGATTTCCTCCGATTCTTCAAGGCCTTTTAGGGTTCTCTTCATAAACAAATCGAAACCCTAACCCTTGTTTGAATCTTGCATATCGTGAACATCTGGTGCATTTTCTGACCCCAGTTTGTGTAAAAACTTGTTGATTTATGAAAAAATCGGGCTACTAAAAGCCTGGGTCAGATTCTGCAGAAAACGCAGTCGCACGGACGTTCCTCGTATGGAATGGTCATGCCTCGCCGATTGTTTCACGATGGTTTGTTTGTTGGTCGGTGTTGCACGGTGGTGCCGTTGGTCGCACGCCGTGCAGTTCCGACAGATTTGGGCAGATGGTGCTTGTCATCGGCGACGCACGACCGTGCGTCTCGTCGCACGACCGTGCCATATGCCCAGATCAGAATTCACAGCTTCTTCATAATTGGCTGCTCGCCTGTTTTTGATTCAAATTTCTCCTGTTTCCGTCTTTCTAACGTTATTTCCCATACAGATGGACCATCCCTTCCTTCAATTCGACCCCAACGATGAGCGAGAGGCTTTATGCATCCCGAAACGAGACGCATTATGGGTAAGGCGGGGGCAGTTCGGAGTCCCCCGATGGTTGGATTGGGAAGTGATGCGGGAACTCAATCAGTATGACAAACTAGACGACATGATGAGTCGCCCGCTTGCAAATCTGGTCGGTTGCAACCGACCCGTTTACCGGGAGCTGACAATTGAGTTCTTCGCATCTTATGCCTATGAAAAGCCGGTTGCTCATCGGAAACCCAAATTCCGCCACAAGGAGCGGGTAGCCTTCAGGTTATGTGGACGATGGCATACGTGGTCGGTTGGTCGTTTGGGTAGAAGGCTCGGGATTTATACTAGGAATGACATGGATGATACCGATGTCTTCAACGATCAGTTCACCTTCCCTTCTGATGCAGCACGGGATGCATTTTGGGCTGAAAATGCCGTTGGGGGCCCCTACAACCCGAGGATGTCGAAGGCCTCCCGACTCAGAGACCCTTTGGTGCGAGTGATGCACCATGTATTTAGCCATACGATATGCGGTCGCATGGACAGTCTTGGTAAATGTCCAACACCAGATTTGATCTTTTTATATGCGTTGGTTGAGAAAGCACCTATCAACCTAGCCGCACGAATGGCTGAATACTTTGTCAAGTGCTCGGGGCGGACTCCGAACAGTGAGATACATGGCGGTCAGTATGTGACCGAAATAGCGTACAACGAGCGCTATATGACTGAGGAGGTGCTTCAGGGTCTCACTCTGATAACCGAGGGGGTTTATGTCGACATTAGGTCACTAAAGGCCATGGGGTTGATTGTAGAGCTTGATAGGGGGGATAGGTTGAAGGGATTGAACAACGAGGTCTGGGACCCGTTTCCTCCAGGTGTAGGGGAAGATGAGGATGAAGAAATGGGGGAGCAGCACGAGCAGCACCAACCACCACATACGCCACCACATTCATCGCAGCACCATGCATTCCACCAGCATCAGGACTGGCTCGAGTTCTATCAGCAGTTTCAGCAGATGCAAGTTAACCAGGATCAGATTAGGGTTAACCAGGAACATTATGGGGTTTACATTGACCAGCTCCGGTCTAGACAGCACGAGATTCGGGCCAGTTAGGATCAGCTTCGGGCCACACAGGACCAGCTTCGGCAGAGCCAGGATAGTTTATATCAGGGAGTTAGTGCTGGGTTTTCATATCTGTTTGGGGAGATGCATCATGCATATCCCGACTATTTTCAGCACCCTCCATAGTTCCCACCGTGGAACCCACCTGGTTACGGAGATGCGGGTCCGTCCTTTACTAGAGACGATGATGGTGATGACGCTTAGGAGTGGTGGAGTGATAGTTGGTGGTTGTTTTTAGTATTTCAGTACTTTGTTTTGGGTGTTTATTTTGACTGTTATTTCGAACACCCCGGTTATGTATGCTTTATTTTTCAGACTCTTTACTTTAGTTTTTATGTTATGTCTTTGTTGGGATTGCTAGTATTTCTATTTCTGTAAATTATGGTTTATTTGTGATTTTTCTGTTTCTGTTTTGTTTTGGTGCACATGCGACATACTTGCAGGTTTTGGCTATCGGATCTTGGACCGGAGCACGTACCAGATACAGCTTCGGAAGTCTCGTGGCATCATCATCATCTTGAGGGGAGTATTATTATCCCTTTCTCTATATTTCGGGTCTCGCATTGGGGACAATGCGAAGTTCAAGTGTGTGGAGGGGGTTAACTTTGTTAACTTTGTTTGTCCTCATTTGAAAAAAAAAAAAATCAGAAAATCAGAAAAATCATTCAAAAATACCTGTTTTATGTATATATTTTAGTAAATAAACCGGTTGGTTGTGTTTTAGAAAGCTTCGGACTTGATAAAAACTCGACAAGCAAAATATTTTTGAAAAAGGAAACCGAAAAGCGTGACAAACAAAGAAAGACTTACATGATAGTTTTCACACTTTTACCCATTCCTTCCGTTACGTGAGCATATTTGAGCCTTGATTGTTATATATTTGTTCATTTCGGATATAGGAGTGAGCCGGATGTTATGTGTAATTTAGAACTTGTCACTAGTATGCTTGTTAAGACCATGAACGTGCGGATTTGTGTAAAAGTGATAGAGGCACTTAGATTACCCCTTTGTTATGTACTTGTTCTTTGTGTTGTGCTTCCCGTTCACCTTATATTACCCTTTAGGATTAACCATGTCGAGCCTTCCCGTTTACCTTTGTTTACCCACATTATCGCCCACTTAGCCAAATTTAGTCTTTTTATGTTTTTAAACCTTTTTAGTGTTGAAACTCGGTCAAAAATAATCGTTTAACTAGCGCTTGTTATTGTTTATTCTATATCTAAAAAAAACAGAAAATAAAACACACTAAAATAAGGTGAAGTTGATAAAAATCGAGCCATTTTGAATGCTTAAACGTTGAAATATCGTTGATTAGCTCGATTGCGAAATAGTCGCCTTTTTAAGGCATTTGTATGTATAGTTGTATATTTTATTGCTAGTTAAACGCTACTACCGAGTTTTAACCATTTTCGCACTTTATATGTCCACTTCCATACCCTTCGCCCTAGCCTAACGTTACAACCCGTAAAGACCTCTTGATTTACACTTGTTCGCATGATTAGTTGGTGGAGACGAGATCTTATGACAAGCTTATGATATTGCACATTTCATTGACGAGGCATTGAGTGTTTGCACATACACATTTTATGTATGTTTCATAAATAAAACCGAGTGTGTGTGAACATTGTGAGTCGTGTGAAGATTAACATGTTGAGTCAATTAAATGTGAAGTCACGGCTTTTTGGTTGTCGCTTTATTATTGCAATTGCTTGTTGGGTTTGAGTCTTTTGATGTTGTCTTTCGACAAACCGGCTAACCGTTTATAGTAGTTTTCAATAAAATAGTGTGTAAATTATCGTTCTTGTTTGTTTATGTCTTTTATTGCTTTTTAGTTTAGCTTGCTTGAGGACAAGCAAGGTTCAAGTGTGGGGAGAATTGATATTCGCTAATTTACACATATTTTAGTCCCCCGTTTTACCCCTATTTTATGCGTTTTCGGCCGTAAAACCTTCAATCGGATGCTTAATCATCTACACTTTTGTTTACAGGCCTAAAACTGCATACCAGACAAGATGATAGCGAAAACGATGACTTTCCGGACAAAACGACGAAGCTACGAACCTTCTGTTAGAAAAAAACTGACCTGGGCGTGTGGAACGGTCGTGCGACCCAATGCACGACCGTGCATCTCCTACAAATGTTGATCAGCCCGGAAAAGAATGAGGGTGCGACTAGGCGTGCAAGGTACACAAGGGCCAGCCCGGTGACGAACGGACGTGCCATCTGACGAACGACCGTGCGGATCCGATGAACCAGCAGAACCCGGCATTGAACGACCTTTCCATATGAAGAACGGTCGTGCGATATCAAATCTGGTCAACGATCTGATGACGTCATGCAGTATGGTGTGCCATACCCAATAATTGCTTAAAGTGCACGGTCGTGCCACAGGAAGAACGACCGTGCAACATCGAAAAAAATATAAAAACAGAACAGAAACATTCTGTTCGAAACTCTGGAATTTTGGAGAGCAATTCAGGCGATTTTCAGGCTCCGGAGGCTTCTGCTTTCACCCGGATTCAAGCCACATTGTCTCGTTTAGCTCAATTACTATCCGGATTCTTAATCTTATGCTGGTTTATGGTTTGGTTTTCTAATCTTTCCATGATTTTGTTAATCTTTCAAGCATTTAGATTAATGTTTATGTATTATTGTAGCCTTTGGGCAAAAACACAACAATCCCTTGTTTGATTACAATCATTAGTATGTTAATCTTTGTTTGTAATGACATTTGGAAGTATTTTCTATGTTAATCTTTGATGATTAGTTTGCAACCTTGTTATTGATATGGATTTTTTGATTATAAGTAATTGTGTTGGATGATTAGTATTTGGTTAATTAAGATAGTTGAAAAATGAAGCTTAATTAATCTTGTATTAGTAAACTTTGAACTTGGTTAACTAGTTTAGCTTGGTTTAAATGTGTGCATCATGATACTAGAAATGGTTAGTGATTTAATAAAATGTAATTATTGTTAATCAAGAAAGCTTGCCGTCACGTAAGGACCTAAACGGGTTAAATGGTGTCGTTATAAATTCTTGCCATGATTTGTTAGCTTAGTTAGTAGTTTAGGCCAAAATTGCTATCTTGGTGAATTTATGTGTAAGATTTGTAAAATGAACTCGGTTGTGATTTAATCTAGTTTATGCTTGTCTCGGTGGTTGCATTGTGTTTATCGGTGTCGCTTTCCTTGATTAAGTGCGGTTAGAAAACTCCTAACGGATGACTAACTTATTTTTAAGAGATTTTCATAGACCTCAAAGTAAATTTTACAACCTTTTAAAATTTTGACAAATTTAGATACTACTTGCAGGTATCTTTTCAGAAAAAAACTTAACAATATAAAAGCATCTGATGACCACATGTATGCAAAATATTCAAAATTTTTTCACATTTAAACACAGACTCACCCTCACAAAATGCTCATCATGTTTAGCACTTGGAATTTTGAAAATCACCTCTCCAATCATCAGTTGTCGAAAATCTTTTTGAATTTTTCAAAATTTATGCTAAAACACGCTAAATTTTTTTTTGTATTTTTGAATAGAATAATAATGCAGAAAAGAAATATTTACAAACACTATTTTTGTGAGTTTGTGTAATCGGATCATATCAGTTTTTGACAAGTCACAAGTACCGTTGAGCTTAGATACACATTAAGAATAAAACAGTTCATTTAGATTGCCGATATACTGACCCACTTAAATTCTCACACAAATTTCAACTGATTCAAGATATGAATTAGGTGTATTAAGAATTTAAACTCATTCATGTGTCCCACCTCTTGAATATACTCCCGTATACAGATCCCAATATTCAGTCTTACAGGTGAGTATACCACAGATGATATCAGTAGGGGGTTAAATGCGAAGACCGTGAGAGCTCAGGTCAGAACTTTCGTTCAGCAGAGAGATGATGGCTTCGACTTTTGGTGGGTCCCCTTTAGAGGATCTTTTTTTTTTACAACAGCACATGATTAGCATTTTTTAATGTTTCATCAATTTTTGTACTAAGGGCAGGCTTTTATTTCAAGCAAGCGTAAAGTATTCTCCGGGGACTAGGCCATTGCTTCCGCAAAATTAGAAGTCCCGGGATAATACCCCAGATATCACTGAGCATAAAGACCTAGTATCTCAGAAAGAGGGATCCTTCAAACGAAATTTCAGGGGTTACCTATATATCCAAGTAGTGTTCCCCACGAGATAAGCAAGTTTGAATTTAAGTTTATATCCCGAAAAAGCTTACTAAATGTGTAAAAACCTATCGGCATATCATCAGTGAGACCGTTTAACGCTATTTAATCATTACATTTCTTTAGCATACTGTGATCGTCCACTGATGTACTATCATTTCCTCTTTTCTGACACCAAAACTCATTTTTGAATTTTATCATGTTTTTGACATTTTCAAATTTTCTAATGTTTTTGGATATTCTGAAAAATTCTTACTCCCCCTAAAATTCAAAATCATTTAAGTAAATTTGAAAACAAACTATACAAGTAAAGTGACAACTGATATCGAATCACTTCAATTCGCCATCCTCTTTGCATAAACAATCAGAACTCCCCCTTACAACAAACTATTTTCTCATTATGATTTCAAAATACTTAAGTTTGTTTTAATCAAAATGATTTTTCCGGAAAATAAGTTTTGTTGATTTTAAACACTTGTAGACATGAGGATGTGATCATCACTTTGTTTTCCAATCATTTTCATCCTTTTGAAAAATATAACAATTTTGATTTCAATCAACAAATACCACTTGTAGAAAATCAAGTACAACTTAATGTCCCTAATTTACTACTTGTAAGACGAAATATCACCGAAGTGAATTTCTCAAGAAAAATGCCGATTCATGCTCCATGATTACCAACTTGGGAGCTCCGGCAAGTCAGGTTTTTCAAGTAAAAATAACAGACACCCAAGCCTGACCAGCCTTGGATGTAACCAACTCATCTTCAGTTGGGGTGTAAGTTGCCTTCTTAGATTTATAAAAATATTTAACCCCTTTGGCCTTACCATCGACCATTTTCCTAAAAATCTTTTTCACATTTCCATTAAAAACTTTTTCGACATCAAATTCTTTCTTCTCAGAATAGAATTGATTCGAAATCTCAACTTTACCAACCTTTTGTTTAAAATTTTCAGTCCTTAAAGGTGGAAAGTTAACATCATCCATTTTAAGAACAAATTTCTCATTTTTAACATTAACTTGTGGCTCTTCTGACTTTGTGGAATCAGATTCATCGCCATATTTTACATCTGATTTCTTAACAACCCAAGCTTGGTTGTCAAGATTTCCCCTCATCTTGTAAAATCTTTTAGAACACTCACCAACTTCATATGTAGAGTTTTTAAACACTTAAAATTTTTCAATTGGTGGTTTAGTTTTATCAACAACTTTTTCTTTGAGTTTTTCCGAGACTCCCTGTTTTGTGTTGGTTGCCTTTGGACAATTCCAGGCGATGTGACCAACTTCTTGACATCTGTAACAAGTTTTAGTCTCTTTTCTATGATGAACTTCGTTCATTATAATCTCTGTTTTTCAGCCAAGAACTCTTTGCTTGATTGTCTCCAGAAAGAGCTCTTCTTTTCATCCTCAGCAGAAGTGCCTGAAACAAATTTTGTATATGTTTTAGAAATTTTCTCATTTTTATGATTTTCTGGTGGTATAAAACCTAAACCTTTCTTTTTGTAATTACCGTTATGGTTTGGTTTCTTTCGATAACCAGAACCAGAAGTGTAACCCTTTTTCTTGTTTAACCTTTGTTGAACTCTTGAGGTGTAAGAATTTGTTTTTTCAGAAAGATTTACATCTTTTATTTCAGAAATATTAATTTATGTTAGTTTGAAAACCTTGTTTATCATTTCAGTTTTCACACCTCTTATTGGAAATTCTTTATCAAAATATAATTTGTCAGAATCATTCAAAGTATATGCAACTTCAAATGTTTCGTCATTCAAATTGGATTTTGACAACAAAAATTCTTGACTATAAACCCGTTTTCCCGACGACTTTGAACTCTTGACAGACGAACTCGAACTTCCGGACTCGGACTGTGACTCTGACTCCTCATCCTTATCCAACACCTGGTCGACCATTTTCTTTATTAATTCAGACTCATGATCTGTGTCGGACGCTGTGAATGTGATGTCAATATTGTCTGGTAAAACGTCGGTTATCTCAGATTCTAACTTTATATTGACTGCCTTTTTTACTTGTTCCTCATTTGGTTTTCTAGGCGAATACCCTTCCCAAATCGGAGGCGGACACTTATTATAACTGACACTCTGTTTCTTATTAGTATCCTTCTTCTCGGGCTTCTTGTCCTGAAACACTTCAAAACCTGCAACAGTTGAATAAATTCTGTCAATTAAGTAATCAGAACTTGAATAACTTTTTAGTAATCGTCTGATTCTTTCATTTTCAACTTTTTCAGTTTCCAACTCTTGCTTCAACTTAGCACATTCTTCAATGTAGTAATTTATTTCCTTCTGCTTAGACATCATTGTTGCATTTATCATGGTCAAAGCATCTTCTCTTTCAGAGTTTGTCTTCTGCAAACTATTCACTGTTCTGTTTAAAACATCGTACAATTCTTTCACATTTTTAACATCAAACAATAACTTCTCTTTCAACTTATCTAGTTCACTAAACCTCTCGTCTTTTTCTACACATTGTTTGCAAGATTCCAAACATGTAAGACAAGGTTTTGTGACTTCAACAATCTTTTCAACTTCCACAATCTTCTCGACTTCAACCACCTTTTCTACTTCAACAATTTTTTCAACAACTTTAACTTCTTTCTTTTCTCCTGCACCTCTTCTCTCTTTTAGTTTCTTCAATTTATCTGCAAAATAAAATTCGAAACTGTCAGTAGATAAATGAGTTTTTCCAATGTTTGTCTGTTCAATTTCTTCATCATCATCACTACTGTCTGTTGAACTGTTTTCTGAAGACACAGATTCTTCATCTTGACTTTTCTCTTCATCAGCTAACCTTGCTATCCATTCTTTCATCAATTCTGGTTTTTGAACAATCTGTGCAATGAAAGCTTTAAACTCCATATTCTCTGTCACATACTTATCCCAGCTAAAGCCTTCTGCCATTTTTTCATCCTCTTGATTCACAAGATAGGCTTTCTTCTTTCCATTTTCAATTTTTCTAGCATGAGCAGTTTGCGTTTGTTGTTGATGCGGCTGTTGAGCAACTTGATGATAAATTGACTTCCGATAGTAATCATTGTTGCCAAAAGGATTTTGAGCTCCACTTGCTTCTCGATTGGTACACTCCCTCTTGAAATGTCCTTTTTCCTTGCATCGAAAACAAGTAACTTTAGATTTATCAAAACCCAAAGTAGACACATTAGCATCACGGAAGTCATCTCTTCCAGTGATCTGCTTAAATTTCTCAGCTCTCCTCAGCACACTAGCTAAACACCATTTAATATCCATCAATTCCATTTCTTCACCATCGATCTGATCGTAATCCTCTTTAGTTAACATAGGATTTCCGATCCTCCCTGCAACCAAACTCTCATAAGATTCCAACACTGTAACAAGCAATCCCATGTGACCCTTTGCAACTTCTTCAGAGAAATTTTGACATTTCTGAAGATGCAATGCTATGTTGCAGTGTAGCACATGATCATTATCATTTCTTGAACTTTGAACACTTGGATTGACATTCTGATATGAAGAAAATCCACTAGACTTGACTGAACTCTGGTTGACTGATCCCGATGAATTTTCTGCACTGAAAGCAGTTTGGATCTTTGGACTTGCTTCAACAGTTTGAATATTTCCTTTATAGTACAGTTTAATGTCTTGTTGATTGCTTGAGCTATTCATTCTGGCAATCTTTTGTTGTTCAAGATCTTGTCCTTCAAGTTTTTCAATAAATTGTCCAATAGACAATCTACTAAACTCTCCAGAGTTCTTTAAAATCATGAGATAAGTACCCCATTCTTTCTGCGGTAATGCGTCAGCTAACTTCTCAACCCATTCATCTGGATTTTTAGTAATTTTCAACTGAGACATCGAACGCACAAGATGCCAATATCTCTCAATGAGAGTCTTTGTAGTCTCCCCTGGTACACTCGTAAACAACTCAAACTCCTTCTTCAACAAAGATTTTTTTACTCTTGAGCATCTCTGCACTTCCTTCAAACTTCTTTTTAAGTGCATCCCAAATCGAATAAGCACTACCATCATGCTGAAGCAGAACAAAAATATCCTCTTTGATAGCTTGTTGTAGTAGACTAATCATCATTTTTTCTCCTTTATAACTATCTCTCTCTTTGTCTGAAAATTCAGAGATAATTTTATCAACATTCAAAGCGGTCTGTGGTCTAACGTATTTGGCTTCAATGCTTTCCCAAGATCTCAGATGATTTGCTTGAACCCAATTCTCAAATCTTTCTTTCCAGCTATGGTATTCTTCAATTCCCATTAGCTTCGGGGGTTTTTGCAAAGTTCCAGTTTCATTATCCATGTTCATGCTTTGAACAATGGCAGCTGGACTAGTCGAAGATGTAGCAAACGCGTTATAGAATTCCTCTTCCATGATTCAGAAACACGTTTATCAAGACAGGAACTTTCAAATGAAATTAAGTCCTCTTTCAAGCGGAATCACCTGTTGAAGCGAAATTACTTGCACAACACTTTCAAACGAAATCCCAATTCACACGGAATCACTTTGGTGCGAAATAAGGTTTTCAAACGGAATCACCTCTTCAAACGAAATATCTGATTTCATTTGAAATACTTCAAGCGGAATACCAATCTGAAGCGGAATCAACCAAGCGAAATAACGTTTTCAAGCGGAATTAACAACAACGTTCAAGCGAAATTAGGCTGATATCATCATTTTGATCAAACTTTTGTCCAATTGATCAGGTTTTTGTCCGATTTTAAGTCTGAAACTTTCAAGGGTTTGTTAAAATACTGTTTCGCACATTATGTGTAAAATTCAAGTCATTTTGTCTGTAAAAACTTGTAAATTTTGAAAAGAGGGTGTAGAAAACAGAAATTTTGAGCTGAATCGGTAAGAACTCCTCCTCCTGCGCTCTGATACCACTTTTAGGATCGTTTTACCGACCGAAACGAGTCGTTCAGAGGTGTTCTACTCAATATGAAAGGCGGAAACATACATATCAAGTTCCATTCAACTAGATATACACTTTAATTGTCTTTCTGATTGATTTGACAAAGTTTTAAAGCGAGACGACACTTCGGCAGCACTTCGGCTCTGGAATCACACATACAAGACTACTTCAAACGAAATCAGGTGACACATATATATAGGCAGCTAATTCCGCTTGAACATGACTCAAGCGGAATTACTATCATGCGGAATTACAATTTCAAGCGAGATTAACAAGGTGATTTCGCTTGAAATGACATGTTCATTTCAAGCGAAATTACACTTTGTAATTTCGTTTGAAACTGCATGTTGACCTATTTTTGATAGTTTTCTTGAATTACGTGCCCTGATCTATCTAGTACCATACAAGACTCGATACAAGACGAAGTCGACAGACGTATGCACCAACAGAATTCACATGATCTAACAATATTTCCTTAGCTAACCATACCATTTGTAATCATTGTATCATTTGTAACATGTATTTCACCACCGAAGTTATAAAACGAAAATAGTTAAAAGAAAAGGGGGGACATGAACTAACAGTTTTGCGTTCTTCGTAATCAACTGTAACTCAAAGCTCATTCGGGTGTACACGACTACCTACAACGTACTAAGGTCTATCAGACGAGCGGGTACTGCCTTGACTTAGTATTAATTAGTGTCTTTGAGTTACGTTTCTTTGTGTCTTCAGTATTATTCCAAGTTATATACTTATTTGTTAAAATAATAAATATTTTAACTTAAGTTATATTTATTAAAATTTTAGAATATTAGTTAAAATAATATATTTTAACTAATATATTTTAACTTGTTCTCTTCACGTATTTATACATATATATCCTTCCCAAGGATGGGTGTATTTGTATTCGTATTCTTATACTTGTATATTTTTGCCACGTGTTGGTGTCGTATTCCAGAGTGTATTTATACGTACGAGAATACGTATTTTCTTGTAATTGTTAAGTATTCTTATACTTAATTTTGTATTAATTTTTCCGGAATAATATCTCTAGTAAAAATACATTAATATATATTTCCAAAATATATATTTTAAGAAATATTACTTAAAAAAATTATTTATAATTTTTCTCTTGGCAAAAATATTTATAAATTTCACACAAGTCTCAAAAATAATATATTTTCAGGTCTAACTTAGAAAATATATATAATTCCATTTTTCATCCAAAAATAATATATTTCAAGTTTATTTAAAAAAATACATTTTCTCCCAAAAATAATGTATTTCATGTTTGTTTGAGAAATATATATTTTCTTCCAAAAATAATAAATCTCCTAATAATTCCAAGAAGAATATATATATTTTTATTTGCCAAAAATAAAATATTTTCTCCTTGTAAAAAATATGATATATTTTGTAATAATTGTAAAAATCATATTTTTGTTCTCTTGGTGTCCAAAATATGCTTATGAATAAAATTTCCGGAATATTTTGTAAGTTATATTCCTTTGTTCGGTTTCACCAACAAAATATGATGTAAAATGAAGAGTTTAGTGTTCTTACTACTAGCTCAAGGCTAGGGATGATCAAGAGAAGAAAAGAAGTGGATAAAATCAAGTGGTGAAGGTCCTTCAACTTCCGAAAGCTCCAAGCTTTTTTGTGTACCTTCTAGCACCCTTGTATGTATGTAGAATTGGATGAAGATGATTGATGATGGTGGTTGTGCTTGTTGTTCTTCTCGGCCGAACCCAAAGAAGAGAGGAAGAGAGAAGTGCGTGTGTTGTGTGAGGTTGAGAATGAAGGTGATGTTCCTTATGGTTATACTTATAATCCCACAACTCATGATTTTCCAACGGTTTAAGTGTCTTTAAAGAGCCAACTTAATCTAATATTTTAACAACATAAAATCCAATGTGGGTCCTTGTTGGGGCCGTAAACTAGGTGGGGGGTATAGGTCTAGGTTTAAACCAATTAGTTAGTTAATAGTTAGATTTCAAGTATTTGGTTAGGTGTATTAGTTACTAGATGTTATGTGATGTGTTATGATGTTCGGGGACCATAACTAGCTTGGTAATGTTAAAAAAATGCTTCTAGTGAAAATTTGGTGTTTCGGGTAGTGTCTGGTTGTTTGGTTGGTTACTGGTTCGTTAAAGTGCTAAACTATGCAGTTTAGTGTGCTTTATGTTACCTTTTGTGACACTTTTGATTCCCGACACTTAGGAAAGCATTCAGGACCACTTAACCATATTTCTGCATGACATTAGTGTGTTAAATTGCTGAGTTTCTGCAGAATTCTGCAGTTTATGTGAGTTTTAGGCACTTTCCGGCACTTAAACTATCACTAGGAAGACAGTTTTGTGATCCTTACTTTCCTACACACTATACTAGTGTAATACTTGGTTTCTGGCCCATTCTGTGTCTCAACCCCTTGTCTGTCTATGTACTAAACCCCGTTAGCATTTTTCTGATTTGTCTGATAACTGTGCTAACTGTGTTTCGTGCATTATTTGAGTCAATAAAGTTTTCATGCAATAATGATATACCATTAAGCAATATGTGATGCACATGTATGTATCATAGCAATAATCAGAAAGCAATTCAAGTCATTAATTGTAATTCAGCACAGTAATTAAGCACTAATCATGGTTTAATAGTTTTACGGATACCTGAAATTTTGACAGTTGTCACATTCTCCCCCTGTTAAGAAAATTTCGTCCCGAAATTTTAAGCTTTCCTACTAGCTGCAGGGGAGTTGGGGAACAAATGCGGGTATTTAGCTTTCATGCGGTCTTCACGCTCCCAAGTAAACTCTGGGCCGTGACGCGCATTCCATCGAACTTTGACGAGTTTAACACTGCTCCTCCGAGTCTTGTTAACTTTCCAATCTGTAACCTCAACGGTTTCTTCGGTAAAGTGGAGTGTGTCGTCAATGTGAACTTCATCAGCAGGGATGGCCACTGTCTCTTGAGTTGGACTTTTTTTCAAATTTTGATACGTGAAATGTATCATGAACACCATTGAGTCCTGCTGGTAGCTCCAACTTGTATGCTACAGAACCGACCCTTTCTTTAATCCTGAACGGTCCGATGTAACATGGGTTTAACATACCACGCTTCCCAAAGTGAGCCACACCTTTCCAAGGTGAAACTTTCAACAAAACCATTTCACCCACTTCAAATTCCAAGGGTTTTCGTCTTTGGTCCGCATAGCTCTTTTGGCGATCACGAGCCGCCTTGATGCGCTCTTGGATCTGCATGATCTTATATGTCGTCTCTTGGACCAGTTCGGGACCAACTAGCTGTCTATCACCTACATCTGCCCAACACAATGGTGATCGACACTTACGTCCGTAGAGAGCCTCAAATGGTGCAGCTTGGATTCTTGTGTGGTAGCTGTTGTTATAGGAGAACTCAACCAATGGTAGGTGAGTGTCCCAACTACCACCCAAGTCCATTTCGCAAGCACGTTGCATGTCTTCTAGCGTTTGAATCGTTCTCTCACTTTGACCGTCCGTCTGTGGATGAAAAGCTCTACTCAGATTCAACTGAGAACCAAATGCTTCTTGAAAGGGTTGCCAAATCCTTGACACAAATCTTCCATCCCTGTCTGATATAATCGAGATAGGCACTCCGTGACGTGCAACTATCTCCCTTAGGTACAGCTCAGCTAGCTTACATGTGTTATCCTTCTCTCTGATCGGAAAAAGGTGCGCAGACTTTGTCAAACGGTCCACGATTACCCAAATCGTGTCATGACCTCTGGGTGTCTTGGGCAACTTCGTTATGAAATCCATTGAGATCTGCTCCCATTTCCACATGGGTATCTCAGGTTGCTGCAGAAGACCTGAAGGCTTCTGATACTCTGCCTTCACTTTGGCGCAGGTCAAACACTTCCCAACATAAGTAGCCACATCGCCCTTAAGTCTTGGCCACCAATAATAATCCTTCAAATCTTGGTACATCTTGTTCGATCCTGGGTGGATCGAGTACCTCGATTTATGAGCTTTATAAAAAATAACATCTCTAAGACCACCAAAAAGCGGAACCCAAATTCATCCCATAAAATACAAGGTTCCTTCCTCGTTGAGTACCAACTTTTTCTCCATCCCACAGAGATATTCAGCCTTTAAGTTTTCTTTCATAAGAGCTTCTCTCTGCGCAACACGAATACGCAACGAGAGGTCTGTCTGAACAATCATCTCCAAAGCCCCAACCCTTATGGGCTTAATCCTTTCTTTTCAACTCAAGGCGTCTGCCACCATGTTCGCCTTCCCTGGATGATATTTTATTTCGCAATCATAATCATTTAACAACTCAACCCAATGTCGATGTCTCATACTAAGCTCTTTCTGATCGAATATGTGCTGTAGGCTCTTGTGATCTGTAAAGATAGTACACCGAGTACCATATAGATAATGTCGCCATATCTTTAAAGCAAACACCACTGTGCGTAACTCCAAATCATGCGTTGTGTAATTCTTCTCATGAATCTTCAACTGGCACGAAGCATAAGCGATAACCTTTGGTTGCTGCATTAGCACACAGCCCAATCCCTGACGCGAGGCGTCACAGTATACCACCAAGTCGTCGGTCTCTTCGGGTAGGGATAAAATAGGTGCATCGCAAAGCTTATTCTTAAGAAGCTGAAAGGCTTCTTCTTGTTTATCTCCCCATTCGTACTTCTTGTCCTTTTGGGTAAGGGAGGTCAGCGGTTGAGCGATTTTGGAAAAATCCTCAATGAATCTGCGATAGTACCCCGCTAAACCCAGAAACTGACGGATCTCGGTTGGCGTCTTCGGAGTTTCCCAATTCTTAATCACCTCGATCTTGGTGGGATCTACATGGATTCCATCCTCGTTTACCACGTAACCAAGGAATTGCACTTCGCATAACCAAAATTCGCACTTCGAGAACTTAGCATAGAGTTTCTCCTTCTTTAGCAGCTCTAAGATGGCTCTAAGGTGTTGCTCATGATCTTCCTTTGTCCGTGAATAGATCAAAATATCGTCGATAAATACAATCACGAATTTATCGAGATATGGCTTGCAAACTCGGTTCATCAAATCCATAAATACTGCCGGCGCGTTTGTCAGACCAAACAACATCACTAGAAACTCATAATGTCCATAACGAGTTCTGAATGCAGTCTTCGATATACTCTCTTGTTGAATCCGCAGCTGGTGATAACCTGATCGAAGATCGATCTTGGAGTAGTAACTCGAACCCTGAAGTTGATCGAATAAATCGTCAATCCTTGGCAAATGATACCGATTCTTGATTGTCAACTTGTTCAGCTCTCGGTAGTCAATGCACATGAGAAAACTACCGTCCTTCTTCTTGATAAACAGAACTGGAGCTCCCCAAGGTGAGAAGCTTGGTCTAATGAATCCCTTGTCCAATAACCCCTGAAGCTGCGTCGACAACTCTTGCATCTCTAAAGGCGCAAGTCGATAACGTGCTTTGGCTACAGGCGCGACGCCTGGAACCAAGTCAATATGGAATTCGACTTGTCATTGGGGCGGTAATCTTGGCAAGTCTTCGGGGAAGACTTCAGGATATTTTCTTACCACCGGGATATCTTCGTGGTTTGCTTCCTCGGCTTCCTTATCTACGACATGAGCCAAGAAGGCAACACATCCTTTACGCAAAAACTTTCGGGCCTTCAAACAACTGATAATCCGTAGAGGTGTATCCTGCTTCTCCCCATGAATCACGATCGTCTCTCCATTCGCCAATGGGATGCAGATAATCTTCTCATGACATACGATCTCAGCTCGGTTACTTGACAACCAATCCATCCCTACTACTACGTCGAAGCTTCCCAAAACAACTAGTAGAAGATCTATCGCAAGCTCCCGCTCTCCAAGCTCTTTCACACAGCCTCTAATCACCTCATTAGCTTCTACTAGCTTCCCATTAGCTAGTTCTATCGTGTAAGGGATATCTAAATTACTGGCAACTAACCCAAGTATATTCTTAAACTCTAGAGATACGAAGCTATAGTCGGCACCAGTATCAAATAGCATAGATGCATAATGTTGATTGATAAGGAACATACCAGTGACTACGTTCGGATCCTGACGAGCTTCCCTAGCTCCAATGTTGAAGACTCTTCCCTGAGCTTGGTTGTTCTTTGGGCAATCCCGCTTGAAGTGCCCTACATCACCACAGCTAAAGCATCCTTGATCGTTCCCAGTACCACCCTAACGGTTGTTTTGGCTGCGTCTTTCTTGATTGTTGCTTCCTCCGCGGTTTCCGTTACCAGTTTGATTTCCAGAACCACCACGATTTCCATTTCCTCCGGAATTTCCATTTCCTCCTTGATTGCGATTTCCTGTCTGATTCCCATTACCGTTGCGGTTTACATTACCATTTCCACCAGATCCTCCATTCCTTCGTCCAGTACCATACCAGCACGCCTCCCTAGCATGCCCTACCTTGCCACAGTTCTCACATTTTCCATACCTACATCATCCTGTGTGATGGTGCTAACAAATGTCACACTTGGGCAGAGTACCCATGTATCTTTTTCCTTTGTTTTCAGAACTTGCAGCACCAGTCCTGGCCTCGGCTGGTGGATTACCATCTCTACGCTTGTTAGTACCGATGTTGTTTCCCTAGGTACCTTTCTTGAAATTTGAGAACTTCCTTTTATTCTCTCCAGACGACTCCACATGAGTCTCTTTCTTCTTCTGCTCGGAGGTTGAAAACTTGCCCAATCTGATGGCTTCCTCAGTCAAAGCCACACTCAAGTCAATGGCTTCTGTAATTGTTGGAGGCTTAGAAGTAGTCACCATGCTCAGTATTTGGGGTGCCAATCCCCAAATGAAACATTCGACTCGCTTGAACTCTGGTTCTACCATGTAGGGGACAACACGAGACAAATCATGGAATCTCTACACGTACTCAGCTATCTTAGGACCATCCATCTTCAGATTCCAAAACTCGGTTTCCAACTTTTGAATTTCTGCCCTTGAACAATATTTCTTTCGCATCAGCTCTTTCATCTCATCCCAAGTCATAGCATACGTTGCAGCCTCACCTAGAGTCTGAACCTGAAGGTTCCATCACGATAGAGCTCCATCTAGGAATAGTCCATAAATGTAAGTGACTTGATGTTCTGGCGCACATTTACTCATTCGTAGCATAGAATCCGTCTTCTCAGCCCATCTTACAAATGCTACGGCACCTCCAGTACCGTCAAAGTTCAGAGGCTTGCAGTCCAGGAACTGCTTGTAAGTACAACCTGTGTACAGGCAACATCATTCACAGAAAGCATTAGCAAACGCACATGGAAATGTCTAAACGTATTGTAATGTGTCTTAGGTGACTTAAACATTACCGTGAGGTGGGTTATTCCCTGAGGTACCTCTGCTGTATTCGGAGCGTAGGGCCTCATGTAGTGCGATTTCTTGTGAAATTCGTTCTTGCAATTCTGCCTCGGTTGTGGGCAACTGAGTGTTCCTTCGAGGAGGCATCTTCTAAAAAGAAGATTGTATAGGTCAGGTCTTATTCTTATAATAAATATATAGTACGTATGTATAATAGCATTTATCATAGCGAGCAAGCATATATTATCACAATCATGGCACAAACATGTAAATTAGCAACATATTTAATGAGAACATGACGATTGAGCTATCATTAATCATCGACCACAAAGTATTGTTATATGTTTTACAAGTGTATCATATCAAAAGGAACACAGGGTCACACTACCCTTGTCCAACAAGTCTATCAGTCTACAAAAGTCATACAATCAAAAGGTGGTCTCCAAAAGGCTTCACAAGCTCAGCTCAATAGTGGTGCTCTCATCAAAAGCAATGCTACCTACATAAAACCAAAACACAACTATGCTGATGGTGGTGGAGGAGGAGGTGGAGGAGGAGGAGGAGGTAAGCAAGCTTCGCACCTGCACAAGCTCCTCCTCAAGCACATATACATGACGCAACAGATAACTGATCTGCTGCTCGACCGTAAGAAATCGAGCATCAAACTCTGGAAATGGAGTAAGAGGTGTAGGTGAATGTGAAAATGGAGATGGTGATGAACGAGGGGGAACAAAAGCAGGCTGACAAGGACACGGTAAAGGACGTGGGGTCATCTCAAGCTCCAAAATCCTGCGACTCATAATCTCAAACCGGAGCTCAAGTGATAGAAGTAACTCATCCCGTGTATAACCAATAAAATGAGAGGGATGGTAGGGATATGAAATCGGCATGGTGTATGGTGGGAACCATCGGAATGGCTCATCGAGTGGCGAAGAGGTAAAAGGAGCAAAAGGTGTAGACTGAGGGACATGTGGAAAAGCTGCTGAAACATGAGGATCATGACTAGGCTGCTGGCCTGAAGTACCTTCCCCTGGACGGGGTGCGGGTATGTCCTACAAGAAAACGATAGGTAAATTAACACGATGAACATTAGACTCCACAGGATGAAAAAGGAGCAACATCTGCACCCGCGGGTGCAGGTGGAGGAATAAGTGGCTCAATAACAGGAGGGTCAACGGGTGCAGGAACTGGGTCAGGTATGAAGGGTGCAATATGTCACAACCCCCAATCCCAGGTTCCCCGGGAAACGGCCGGTCGCGAGCCAGTTTCGGTGGTATCGAGTATTGTCTAATTTGGCAGCGGAATTTTTCATTAGGACCGTAATTAGGAAATGTTTATAAGAGTAAAATACCATATTTTCATAACATTAAACAAATGGGATAAAACCCAAGTTCATAGTACATTCTTTTTCATAGTAATAAATCCTATTTATTTAATAAAAACATCTATTTTATTTTTAGGTAACTTTATTGCCACTTTTCCAAGCCTTCAGTGCTGTCCAGCTGGCTTCTATTTTGGCTTTCACATTTTGTTACCTGAAACACGTTTTAAAAACATTTGTCAGTGGGAAATACTGGTGAGTGAATCCCAGTTTAATCAAGTTTAAATAAAAAGTCACAGTGTACAGTATTGAGGGCGATCCCGCAATTATATTTGTTTACAAGACATCACAATTAACATCCATGGTACTGTCGAACCCGACTTGTGGACATGTTACTCTTTGACCAGGTGGTAACAAATTTTGTATACAAAACCCCAACATACTCATCATAATTGTATGCTTACAAATACTCAAAAACTGTTATTCGCATGGAAAAGTAATTAAGGTTTTGTAAAACATTTAACAAAAGATTTACAAAAAGTGGATCAACTCACATTGCTGTCTTAGATTTTCCGTAAGGGTTTCCCGGTGATAATCTATAATTTACACAAATGTACATGCATTAGTATTAATAACCCATTTTAACATTAGCAATACCCTCCCCGAGACGGCATTCCAATGACTACGTCGGGCAGAACCACGACAGCCATTACGGAACCCTAGATCAATCGGGCAGCGTATCTAATACGTATCCAGGGGTTATAATACTTACAACGGAGTAGAACTTCGCTAATTAGGGGGATATAATACCCGCGTATTATGCCTACTATTCAGAAATTGTGATTGAGAATGAAAGAAATGAACGACGGAAAACGAAAACCCCGTTGCTTTCTTATATAGTGCCTGATCTCGATTCTCTCGCGGCCCGCGTAACACAGCCCATGGCTTACGCGGCCCGCGTCAACCTTGGGTCAACGCGTAGCTTATCCCGGTCATGATCTAGCCTTGCCACGATGATGACACGTGTCATCACCGGGCTGCGCCACATTTTGGCTCTCACGCGGCCCGCGTAAGATTGAGGTGGGGTTCACGTGGCCCGCCTCAAGTTAAAGAAATCAGCGAAACTAGGTTCTAACATTCATACCGCCCGCGTAAGATTTGGGGTGGGTCTACGCGGCCCGCCTCAGCTTACGATTTCAATTTTTTTTATACTATTTAATATATTTGATGCCCCTATTCGCGTATGGGGTGTATTTTGGAACATTTTGGGATATTTGAAAATATACTAGGGTGTCGGTGATGTGCTCGAAACGGGTTAACTAAATTAACTAAATTTACCCTAATTCTAGACTCTCTAAGTTTTAAATTTATAAGACTAAGACTCTCTAAACCCTAAAACACACAACTGGCAAGTGTACCAATCGAATGTAGTATAGCCTAAGGAAGTCCGAGTATCGAACCCAAGAGACTCTACTGATTACGCTAACGACTCTATCTAGACTGACACGACTTAACTAAATGTTTGTTGATTGGGGGGGGGGTTCTAAAAATCCTAAATAATGCAAATAACGACTAAACTAGCTAGACGAACTAGACACGAACTCACACGAAAGCTGAACTCAAGGATGATGAAGGAACTACCTAGACAGGAATCCCGATTGCTTTTAGTTATGATTATAATTGGAAGTTGTCTGCTATGGAACCGGGATCTTAAAATTCTCACCTATCGGGAAATCTAAGGACTCCTAAACCCTCTCAAAAGCACGCTAAGATCCCCTAAAGGTTGTTAAACTACCGGTTATTAGACTCCTTTACAAGACATCTAATTGGGTTTATAAAAGTATCCTACAAGGCTCACTCCCTTACGAGACCTAAACCTAGGATAGGTTTGTTTTCTCAGTTAGACTTGCTAGACAGCAGCCAAAAGGTTAACTTCCTAAGAAGGACCCACCTTGCGGTTTAATCACTTAGACCTAGCAATAATCTCGCACCTTACATCTATTGACGATTAGTAGAACACTTGATTTTATAAAATTACCAATAATTACTTCTAAAGTTACTTGTGCACTTTTCACCCTAAAGGATCAAAGGTTTATTATGTGATATAGACACTCACCAAAACCTAAAACCCTAGCCCGACTCTATTCCGTTATAAAGACCGTCACCAAGATTCAAGCGAAGCAATAATTAATAATAAAATAACATCAAGCACGTAAACACATCTAACTGATAGAACAAACCGGTTACAATTTATAAACAATCCATAGCGTTCAAAAATCCAAAAATAATCAAACTTAAACAATCATTCATCCATGTCTAGGTAGTAATAAAAATTTAGCCAATAATCATGTCTAAAAACATAGCAATCAATGTCAAAACAGAATTCATCATGCAACAAAGTAAAACAAACGAAAACGAGAGAATAAGGATGATTAAACCCGAATCTTCACTTCCGAACGCTCCAAAGTGTCACCTGATGATTCCACACGTCCCGAGCACTTCAACAGCCTCTAATCAGCCTCCAATGATTGACCAAGATGTCCAAAGTTCGTAATTTTGGTGTTTTTTCGGCTGCTAATGATGATGATCAATATATAATCCCAAAACCCTACAATTCTTGCTGATCACGACTTGTTTCACGTAATAACCTTCCTCGCGGCCCGCTTCAGAATTGTGTTAAGTTTATGCGGGCCGCCCGCGTATCAAATGTCCGGATCGATTCTTTAAGTTAATGCGGCCCGCATGGAAATGTCTTATAAGCTGAAGCGGGCCGCCTCAGACCTTCAGAACTGCATTTTCGCTCCGTTTTGCTTCCGAACTTCTCGACTTCCGTTCCAGACTTTCGCCCATCCAGATTTTAACTTATATCTGCTCCGTTTGGCTGCAAAGACCTGGAAACACAAATAAATCAAAAGCAAATACATTCTAATCTAAAACGACACTAAATCTAACTAAAACCGAACAAACCTAGACGCAAATACCGATGTATTTTCCAATACGTCAAATATCCCCACACTTACTCTTTTTTCTTCCTCGAAAAAGAATTATGCAAACGGAATCATAGTCGGAATAATCGATCGGGACAAAAGCTTAATTTATTTTATTAAAACCGAAACTCGTGTTAGCCGCGATTGCAAGTATTTTGATCCTCTTAAACCCAACCCGGTTCCAAGCCCTTATCATGCAATTTAGTTCAAGTACGGTCAATCTACCTAGGGTCTCACACTAAGAATTGCAAGTCCACCTAATCCCCCCTCAAGCTTATAGGACAAAAGGAACAACCACTGGGTTATTTCATAACCGTTTTATACCAAGATCAAGAGAGTTTAAAATCAAATCTATTTTTCCATTTTTTTTCTATTTTTCGCTTTGCTTTTTGCTTTTTTTTTTTTTTTTTTCATTCGTGAGTCTAGACGATGCTTTCCCTAACCAAGAGGTATTCCGGCTGTAGAGTCGCGATCCCCAACCACAGATTACTTAGGTTTCGGTACTTTTATTCGGCAAGTCGATTTCACACATCCCAGAGGCATTCCGGCTGTAGAGTCGCTATCCCCAACTCGGATTACATAGGCCTGTGTTACTTTCATTTAGTTTCTAGCTCACTTTTATTCTATATTTTTTTTTCAGCGAGATAATGATAAAAAAACTCTAACTATCTTAGCTTATAACGGCATCCCTTATACTATTTTTGGCGGTTTCAGTTTCCCCACTTTCCCTAGATGAGAACCCACCAGTAGACCGACAATTAGGTATATTTAAAATCAAAGGAACCCAGAACCGAACCGAGCCTACCCGCGCATCCCAAACTAGACACAAGCACGATTATTTTATCTAATATTATCATTATTTGAACCCGAACAAAAACCCGACTTTTCTATCATTTTCCGTTTTTATTTTGCAAACTTCTTATTTCAAAAGACATTTTCTATTTTTTTTAATTTTTTTTGGATTTTTCAATTTTTCAATTTTTTATTATTTTTCGATTTTTTATGACTCAAGACTCTACTAACGACACTAAACGATAGTTTCCCATCCCCACACTTAAACTCTACATTGCCCTCAATGTAGGATGGAAACCGACTCAAAAGGCTAAAAATAAATAAGAAATAAAAGACAAAGGGCAAATCGGAAAGGACTTAGCTGGTTTTATAACGCGTATGCTCCATAACTCTCGTCCAATCCAGCTCGATCGTATAGCATTTCGTTCGCGATCGGCTTTGACACTAACTATGGTACGTTTGATAAATGCTTTGAATCTGATCAACAGCTCCAAATTCACCCGAATGGAGATTAAGTACGGGTGGTACATATTCAAACCTGCATCAACAAAAACAAGCAAAATACCAAAGCAATACCGACTCGAAACACAAAAAGACTCAAAAACTACTAAATTAGACGCATGGTACAAAATAAAAGACTCAAAGTACACCACCGAATTACCATCTTACCCCCTCCCGGCACTTTGCTCGCCCTCGAACAACCCAAGTGCCAAACCTGACCAAAGTGTGGATGCAACGGATAACGGGTTGAAATTTTAGTGAAAAATCATATTTTAACTCCTTAAAAATATACAACCCGTTTCCCCACACTTAAGATGGAAATAAACCTGATAACAAACGACTCAAATACAATAACAACAAATGCAGGAAAACATACCTGAACGACGACTCGAACCAACCCGAATGATGATGGTGATAAATGGATGAAAGTCGAATATGGATGATGGATCAAAATGGCTGAACCCATTGGGCCTGAACAGTCCGTTGTCTACAGTAGTGGGCTCGCGGCCCGCGTAAAGTGTGATTTTCGTTGAGGCGGGCCGCTTCAACTTAACTAACCGGCAGCCCTTTTTAAGTCCGCGCGGCCCGCGTGAGATAGACCAAATAGTTTATGCGGGCCGCCTGAACAGCAGGTAACAGCAGAATCATGTGCAGAAACAGCAGAATTACGCAGAATGTAATTTTCTTTATTCCCAAAATGCCCCTGCACGTATTTTCTTCGTTTTTAACATTCAACAGACCTGGCAATTTACTCGAACGTCGATCTCGGCCACGTGAAGATGATGAAACCTGCAAAACATACTCGACAAAAACACGAAACGGACACAAATACGCAAACACACGAAAATGACGCAAAAGACACTAAAACACACAAACACGAAGCTAAAGACACGACGCAGACAAAGACTCAATGTACAAACTCTACAAGTGGGTCACAACTATTCACGCACTCACGGAGGGTCATATACGCGGGGCTCACCTTCTAACATCGCCCGCACCTTACGGGCTGTAGCACTATCATTCCCAACATCGCCCGCACCTCTCCAAACTCTCTCATACTCTCTCAAATCGTCATCGGGCGGTTTGAATCTAGACGTTTCATATCGAAACCTATCCCCACACTGAGCCATACTCAGTATCTCTATCCTAGACTCCAACCTTAGCAATCTCTCCTCCAACTCCTCAACTCTCGTATCAGGTGGATCCCCACACTTGGGTTTTAACGTCTCCTCTAAACTCGGCTCACTCAACACCTCTTTCACCTCTTTCTCATTCTTCTCACTCTCCTCTACCGATGCTATCGCCTCAACTCTCGCACTCGACCCTCTCGCATTATTTACCTCAAAAACTACTGACTCGTCACCCGCTCTAAGTGTAATTGTGCCTAAAAAGACATCTATCAACGCTTTAGCCGTGTTCAAGAACGGGCGCCCTAAAATCAACGGAACTCTATCATCGGCCTCCATATCTAACACTACAAAATCAGCCGGAAACACAAACTTATCCACTTTGACCAACAAATTCTCTACTATCCCCCTAGGATACTTAACTGACTTATCGGCTAACGAGAGGGTCATACGTGTTGACTTCAAATCACCAAGGCCTAGTTTTTCGTAAAATGAATATGGCATCAAATTAATACTAGCACCAAGGTCAGCTAACGCGTGGTTTTTAACATCACCACCAAACAAACAAGGGATCGTGAAAATGCCCGGATCAGTAAGTTTCTCGGGAAGTTTATTTAGGATCACTGCCGAACACTCTCCACTCACTGACTTACTTGAACACTATCCTACCCCATCCTTACGCTTGAGAAAATCCTTAAGGAATTTGACGTATTTGGGCATGGATCTCAAGGCCTCTATAAACGGAAGATTCACCTTCAGCTGGGTGAACATGTCAAGGAATTTGTCATACTCCCTAGCATATATCCGTTGCCTAGCACGAGCGGGAAACGGAAGACGAGAAATATCAATCACTGGCGGTGGCCGAACCTTCTTCGGCTGCTTCTCTACTCTCTCCTCTACTGGCGACTTCTCGGAGTGTGCGGTACTTGCTGGGTCTAGCCTCGTGTGCACTTTGCCTGGAGCCTCCATCTCAATCACCTCATCTACCTCACCATCTTCCTCTTCCTCAACTCTCTCTCACATCCTCTCCTAGACTCCTCCCACTACGAGTCGTAATAGCTTTGACAGAATGATTGACTGGGTGAGTGGTACCTGAATACTGACCAGATGGGGATTCTTTCAACTGCCTAGCTATATCCCCTACTGTTCGCTTAAGATCTAAAAGAGTAGACTCTTGATTTTTAAGCTGAAGATCGTGACTCTTATTGATTTGCTCTTGAGTCCTAGTGAAATCATTGAGGGATTTCTGCGTCGCCTGATTTTGTGTCATCATCTGAGCTAACATCTCCTCTATCCTACTCATACTACCCTCTGGAGCCTTACCACTACCCTGACTCTCCTGATTCAACCCTCCACTCGCAAACTGACCTCCTGAACCACCATACTATCCACTCTGACCCGAACCACTACTCGTGTAAAGACCCGGCCCCCTATTTTGATACTGACCAGATGAGAAACCAGGGGGATTTCCTGAAGACCGATATCCACTACTACTACCCTGCCAGCCGGGGTTAAAACTATTATTACTACTGAACTGACCCCTAGACTGGCCTGCTATGTGTCGTGACCTCCCCTACAAACCTCACACCTATCAACTTTCTTCTTAATCTCATCTAACTCTCTCCTCATCTCTTGCCTCAAATCTTGCTTCACACTCTCGACTATAGCAGCTACCGATGTACCCAAGCTAACTTGGTTTACCCCTCGACCGGCCGAGGTGGTAGTAACAGGAATGGAAGTCCTGCTGGTAGAGCTGTAGTCCATATCAGAATGTGTAAATCTCTCAAATAGATCATTACACTCAGTAACCGTCTTCTTTCCCATAAGCTGACCTCCTGCTGAAGTATCGAAACGAGCTCTAATCTCAGGAGTAAGACCATTGTAGAATTTCTCAACTAACGCCCAGTCGGATAAACCATGCTGCGAACAACGAGAGAGAAGCGTCTGAAAACGCTCCCAAGCTAAGTGGTATGGCTCATCAGGCTCCATACGAAAGGAGTGTATCTGATCACGAAGGCGAGATGCCTTGGCTAGCGGGAAGTATTTTGCTATGAAAGCATCGCGAAGACCAGCCCAAGTAGTGAAAGTGCCTGCGGGCTGAGAATCGAACCAGACGGCTGCCCGTCCAGCGAGTGAGAATGGGAAGACCTGAAGGTACCTAGCATCTAGATTGACACCCTCGATGGAATAGGTGCCACAGAGACGAGTGATGCGATTTATGTGGGCGGGTGCATCCTCGTCATCACGACCATGGAACTGGCAAGAATTTGTGATGGCGGTCATGATGTAGGAAGGAATCTGCCAGGACCTATCATTCGCAATATTCGGAAGGGTGATGGGTGAAGTCGCACCGGTGAAACCGGTGGTAGCCTGCTGGTAAACTATGCGGTTCGCCATGACGGGTGGAGGACTAGGTGAACGAGAACGGGAGGGTGGTGGGGAAACGTGTGGTGAAACGTGTGGTGATGGCTTCGGTGTGAAATCAAAGGCGGGGGTGGACTGTGGAATCGAAGAAGATGAAGAAGACGAAACAGACGACTCTACTGGAAACAGAAGTGGCGGCGGTCCCTGCGAGCGCGTATGGGGCATCCACCAACTACGAACAACGAAAAGACTCTAACTACGACTCGGTAACCTAGAAAAGACACTAAAGCAAATATTTTTGGATTTTTTATGATTTTTAGACTCCTACGACTCAACGAACACAAATAGCACGCAATATGTCAAACAAGTCCAAACAAAGCAATCAACGCAATTACCTAAGAGTCCCCGGCAACGGCGCCAAAAACTTGATGTGCTCGAAACGGGTTAACTAAATTAACTAAATTTACCCTAATTCTAGACTCTCTAAGTTTTAAATTTATAAGACTAAGACTCTCTAAACCCTAAAACACACAACCGGCAAGTGTACCGATCGAATGTAGTATAGCCTAAGGAAGTCCGAGTATCGAACCCAAGAGACTCTACTGATTACGCTAACGACTCTATCTAGACTGACACGACTTAACTAAATGTTTGTTGATTGGGGGGGGGGGGGTTCTAAAAATCCTAAATAATGCAAATAACGACTAAACTAGCTAGACGAACTAGACACGAACTCACACGAAAGCTGAACTCAAGGATGATGAAGGAACTACCTAGACAGGAATCCTGATTGCTTTTAGTTATGATTATAATTGGAAGTTGTCTGCTATGGAACCGGGATCTTAAAATTCTCACCTATCGGGAAATCTAAGGACCCCTAAACCCTCTCAAGAGCACGCTAAGATCCCCTAAAGGTTGTTAAACTACCGGTTATTAGACTCCTTTACAAGACATCTAATTGGGTTTATAAAAGTATCCTACAAGGCTCACTCCCTTACGAGACCTAAACCTAGGATAGGTTTGTTTTCTCAGTTAGACTTGCTAGACAGCAGCCAAAAGGTTAACTTCCTAAGAAGGACCCACCTTGCGGTTTAATCACTTAGACCTAGCAATAATCTCGCACCTTACATCTATTGACGATTAGTAGAACACTTGATTTTATAAAATTACCAATAATTACTTCTAAGGTTACTTGTGCACTTTTCACCCTAAAGGATCAAAGGATTATTATGTGATATAGACACTCACCAAAACCTAAAACCCTAGCCCGACTCTATTCCGTGATAAAGACCATCACCAAGATTCAAGCGAAGCAATAATCAATAATAAAATAACATCAAGCACGCAAACACATCTAACTGATAGAACAAACCGGTTACAATTTATAAACAATCCATAGCGTTCAAAAATCCAAAAATAATCAAACTTAAACAATCATTCATCCATGTCTAGGTAGTAATAAAAATTTAGCCAATAATCATGTCTAAAAACATAGCAATCAATGTCAAAATAGAATTCATCATGCAACAAAGTAAAACAAACGAAAACGAGAGAATAAGGATGATTAAACCCGAATCTTCACTTCCGAACGCTCCAAAGTGTCACCTGATGATTCCACACGTCCCGAGCACTTCAACAGCCTCTAATCAGCCTCCAATGATCGCCCAAGATGTCCAAAGTTCGTAATTTTGGTGTTTTTTCGGCTGCTAATGATGATGATCAATATATAATCCCAAAACCCTACAATTCTTGCTGATCACGACTTGTTTCACGTAATAACCTTCCTCGCGGCCCGTTTTAGAATTGTGTTAAGTTTATGCGGGCCGCCCGCGTATCAAATGTCCGGATCGATTCTTTAAGTTAATGCGGCCCGCATGGAAATGTCTTATAACCTTGTTTTAGAGCTCGTCCTCGAGATCTACTGGAACAAGTGCGGATATTTCCTTTGCATTTCAGATTCAAGCTCCCATGTATACTCAGGTCCTCTTTTGGAGTCCCACTTCACTTTGACTAGAACTAATCTCTTATGCTTGAGATTCTTGACTTTCCTGTCTTCAATCTGTAGAGGCCTCTCTACAAACTTGAGTTGTTCATTTACCTCTATATCCTTAAGAGGTACTATTAGCGATTCATCAGCTAGGCATTTCTTGAGATTAGATACATGAAATACATCATGTATTCCTGCCATTTCTTCTGGCAATTGTAGCTGATAGGATACAAGTCCTATTTTCCTAATAATCTTAAAAGGTCCAATATACCTAGAACTTAGCTTCCCTCGTTTGACGAATCTTACCACTCCTTTCCAAGGAGAGACCTTCAATAATACTTTGTCTCCCACTTGAAATTCTAATGGCTTGCGTCGGTTATCGGCATAGCTCTTCTGTCGATCACGGCTGCTTTCAGTCGTTCCTTGACTTGAATGATCTTGTCGGTTGTTTCTTGCACTATCTCAGGTCCAGATAGTTGTTTTTCCCCAATTTCTGCCCAACAGACTGGGGTTCGACACTTTCGTCCATAAAGTGCCTCGAATGGTGCAGCATTGATACTTGTATGATAACTATTATTGTAAGAAAATTCTATTAAAGGTAAGTGATCATCCTAATTACCTCTGAAATCAATTACACAAGCTCTAAGCATGTCCTCCATTGTCTGGATTGTCCTTTCGCTTTGTCCATCCGTTTGAGGATGATAAGCTGTGCTTAGATTTAACTTGGTTCCCATGGCTTTTTGGAAACTTGACCAAAAATGAGAGGTAAATCGACTATCCCTATCAGAAACAATTGATAAAGGAATTCCATATAATGAAACAATTTCATTTACATATAATTTAGCTAGATGTTCCATACTGAAAGTTTCCTTCATTGGTAGGAAATGAGCTGATTTGGTTAGTCTATCTATAATCACCCAGATTGTATCATTGCCTTTCTTTGTTTTGGGTAGTTTGGTAATAAAATCCATAGTTATCAATTCCCATTTCCAAACTGGCATTTCTAGCTGTTGTAACAATCCTGAGGGTTTCTGGTGTTCAGCTTTAACTTGTGAGCAAGTTAAACATTTAGAAACATAGGCTGCTATGTCTTTCTTCATTCCTATCCACCAGAAATTTTTCCTTAAATCCTCATACATTTTATCATTTCCTGGATGCATCGTATACTTAGACTTATGGGCTTCTTCTAATATACGATAACGTAGATTTCCTAATTTAGGTATCCACATTCTCTTTTTATGGAATCTCCAAATTCCATATGTTCCTTGTTCTAATTCCTTAATCATACCTTTTAGTTTTTCAGCATCATCCTTGATTACTGATTCTTGTGCTTCTCTTATCTGATCATTTAAATCTACTTGCAGATTTAATTTAAGAGAATGTACCCTTTTTGGCTTTTCATGATACTTTCTACTTAAAGCATCTGCCACTACATTTGCTTTTCCTTCATGATACTGGATATCACAATCATAATCACTAAGTATCTCCATCCCGCGTCTTTGTCTCATATTCAACTCCCTTTGCCCGAAAACATACCTTAAACTCTTATGATCAGTGAATATGTTAAACTTACTACCATAAAGGTAATGTCTCCAAATCTTAAGGGCAAAAATTATAGCTCCTAGTTCTAGATCATGGGTTGAATAATTCTCTTCATGGTTCTTAAGTTGTCTAGATGCGTAAGCTATAACCTTTTGGCGTTGCATTAATACACATCCATAACCTAACTTAGAAGCGTCACAATAAACTACAAAATCTTCAGTTCCTTCTGGTAACGCTAGTATGGGTGTATTCGTTAATCTTTGCTTAAGAATTCTAAAAGCTTCTTCTTGTTTTGGTCCACATTCAAACTTAATGGATTTACAGGTTAACTTAGTTAGAAGAATGGCTATTCTAGAGAAATCTCGAATAAATATTCTATAATAACCGGCTAATCCTAAGAAACTTCTAACCTCGGTTGGTGATTCAGGGGTTTTCCATTTAGTAATCGCATCGATCTTTGTTAGATCCACATGAATTCCTTCATGATTCAGTAAATGTCCAAGAAATTGTACTTGCTCTAACCAAAATTCACACTTCGAAAATTTAGCATAAAGCTTTTCCTTCCTTAATAAACTTAAAAGTGCGTGCAAATGTTTTGCATGATCCTCTTTATTCTTAGAGTAAATTAGAATATCATCTATGAAGACAATTATGAATTTATCCAAATATGGCTTACATATTCGGTTCATCATGTCCATAAATGCGGCTGGGGCATTGGTTAAACCAAATGGCATGACAGTAAATTCATAATGACCATACCTTGTTCTGAAGGCAGTCTTAGGAATGTCCTCTTCCTGTACCTTTAATTGATGATATCCTGACCTTAAATCGATTTTAGAGAAAAATCGAGCTCCTTGCAGTTGATCGAACAAATCATCAATTCTCGGTAATGGGTACCGATTCTTAATCGTGACTTTGTTCAATTCACGGTAGTCAATGCACACACGCATTGATCCGTCCTTCTTTTTGACGAATAAAATCGGTGCTCCCCATGGCGACGAACTTGGTTGTATGAATCCTTTTTCCAGCAATTCATCTAATTGTTTCTTTAGTTCTTGCATTTTGGCTGGTGCCAAACGGTAAGGTGCTTTGGCAATTGGTGCTGTTCCAGGTAGTAAGTGAATTCTGAATTCAACTTCTCTATCCGGTGGTAGTCCTGGTAATTCTTCTGGGAAGACATCTGAAAACTGGGACACTACTGGAATGTCTTTTAGTTCTTTTCCTTTAGTGTTAGTGATTATAGAAATCAAATACACTATAGAACATTTTCTTATATAACTTGCAGTTTTCATCACAGAGATGAATTTTATGGATCTAGATGGTTTATCTCCTTTAATTATGATCATTTTACCTTTTGGTGAATTTTCTTGGATTGACTTTTGATCACATAAAATACTGGCTTTATTGGCTATTAACCAATCCATTCCTAATACAACATCAAATCCTGTCAAATTCATAGGATAAAGGTTTGCCCTAAACTTTTGGTTTACAATTTCTATTCTTGCTTCCTGCAAGATTTCAAAAATCCTAACAGTTTCCCCATTAGCTGTCTCTACTAGACATTCTTGTGGTAGTTTAGTTAATGACTGGTTTAGCAGTTTGCAAAACGAAGTATTAATAAAACTTTGGTTTGCACCAGAGTCAAATAATACTTTAGCAAAAACATCATTAACTAAAAACGTACAAGCTATCACGTCTGGAATCATCTTGGCTTCATCTGCAGTTAAAACAAATGCTCTAGCATTTTTAGTGTTCCTGTTGTTCACAGCTGGAGCCAATTTTGGACAGTTTGGCTTAATTTGACCTTTTTCTCCACAGTTGTAACATAATCCATTACTGGATTTTCTCCTGCAATTTTCTTCCTTGTGTCCTGGCATCTTGCAGAAATTGCAAAGAGTGGAGCTTTTTCCCGAATGCTTTTTCTTGCAAACCTTGCAGAAAGGTGCAGAGGTAGAACCCATATTCCTACGGTTGTAATTCCCATAACGGAATTCTTGAGTAAGCCTTTGGGTTAGGTTTTTCCTCTGTTCTTCTTCTCTAGTACGAATTAATTCATCTGTCAAGGTATTTGCTAGTTCTACAGCTTCTTCTATAGTTTGAGGTCTAGCTGCCTTGACTACATGTCTAATCTCTCCGATTAATCCCCAGATGTCACGGGAGATTAACACCGGTTCAGGTGATGTAAGGGTTGGTACTATTCTAGCATATTCAAAGAATGTGGTAGTATAGCTCTTACTATCTACCCCGGTCATCCTAAGGTTCAGAAATTTATTGGCTATCTGTTCCTTTTCATTGGGAGGGCATAATTTCCTTTCTACCATATTCTTAAATTCCTCCCATTCTATGTTGTAAACCCTATCACTTCATCTTGATTGGAGGATAGTGTTCCACCATTCTAAGGCTGAGTTCTTAAACATATTAGAAGCAAACATTATTTTGTCTTCTTCAGCACACTTGCTTATTTTTAAAACAGCCTAAGTTTTCTCTATCCAGCGTAGAGCTGCAATGGGTCCTTCATTGCCCGAGAATACTATTGGTTTACAAGACCAGAATTCCTTGTAAGAACAACCATAAGGCATGGTTCTTCTTCTTTTGGGAATGGGCACTTGAAGTACGGGTCCATTGTTCACACTGTGTTCTGGTTCAACTGTTCGCTTACTGCTATGTTTACTTTTATTATTCGCTTCTTGAACCGTTTGAATAATAAATGGCATTGCATCTATAATCCCTTGTGCCACTATGTGTTGAACGACACTATTATCCATTTGGTTTCCATTGTTATTGATGCTCGGATTCTCATTAACCACGTTAATGTTACTCTGGTTATCATTTTTCAGATTTCCTTGATTTCCTTCGTCAGCCATCTGAATTTTAAACATTTATCTCATATTAATATCACAAAATAATATTTTCTATAGTCAATCACATGACACGCATTTTTTCCAAAAGCGTCGATCATTGCGACTTTACTCTATTCATATACTATTATGTATCTATTACACACCAGTACTAAAATAAAAATTACAATACCAACTGAAATAGAATTACACTAATAGTAATAGGCATCCATACACACATATTTTATTTTATTATTATTAATTTATTTCATTATTATTATTATTATTATTATTATTACTATTACCATCTCCTTTATCCCATCACGGATATGGATTCATCCAAAAATCCATATTGCGCTCATCGTATTTCCATACGAGTCGCTATCCTACCTGTCTCATTCTCTCGCTGCTTTCTAAAATTTCCTCACCAAAAGTCCTAAGTTCTTGCACGTTTTCTGCACTCATTGGGGGTGCAGGTTCTAGGACTGGGTTTGGAATATGGGGAGCGGTTCCTGATATGGGGGTGAAAGTGCCTGAAATCGGTAAGGATCTTCTAAAATTTCCCTAATGTATTCTTCATGGTAATAGGGATCTAAAGGGTCCATACCTGGGTAGGCTCCTATGTTTTGGATGGGTGTGTCTTCATGGATTGGGTAACGTTGCACATAGTCCCTAACGTCAAGGGGGTTTGGTGCTGGTACCCTAGGGATTTCTTCTGGATTGAAGTCATGCATCTCTACTTGGTTTTCAGGGTTTTCTATCTCCATGGGTTGGTCAGGGATTTGCGGTTGTGGTTGGGGTGCTATTATTTGCTCCAGATTAGGGTCAGCTGTAGTGGTTGCTAAGATGTGGATTTTGGCTATACCCCTATTTATCATATCCTGGGCATAGGCATCTGTCTTTCTCTTGGCTGCTGCTAGTGCTCTCTGGTCTTGCAACTTTTTCATAGGCTTCCTACGCTCGTGTGCCCCTCGACAGAACCATCCCCTCTTTTTCTGAGGAAATGGCTCCTCTGACTGAGCCTTAAACACAAAGATTCCATCTTCCGTATCAGCAGAGTACCCTGAGATGGCAGGCTGAGAAGAGGAGGTGCCTTCGCTTCTAGGCGAACCAGACAATTGACGGTACGCGTCAGATGGTCCTTGGTTGCTCATACTGTAAACTAACAGATAGTCAAATAACACATAACAAATAAATACAGTTATGCACGTATTTTCGTAATTTATTTCCTAACACTTTACATTTTGATGTCAGAATAACACCTCTGTGGCTGAATCAGTGGCTTAGCTCTGATACCACCTCCTGTCGCAACCCCTAATCCCAGGTTCCCCGGGAAACGGGCTGTCGCGAGCCAGTTTCGGTGGTATCGAGTATTGTCTAATTTGGCAGCAGAATTTTTCATCAGGACCGTAGTTAGGAAATGTTTATCAGAGTAAAATACCACATTTTCATAACATTAAACAAATGGGATAAAACCCAAGTTCATAGTACATTCTTTTTCATAGTAATAAATCCTATTTATTTAATAAAAACATCTATTTTATTTTTAGGTAACTTTATTGCCACTTTTTCAAGCCTTCAGTGCTGTCCAGCTGGCTTCTATTTTGGATTTCACATTTTGTTACCTGAAACACGTTTTAAAAACATTTGTCAGTGGGAAATACTGGTGAGTGAATCCCAGTTTAATCAAGTTTAAATAAAAAAGTCACAGTGTACAGTATTGAGGGCGATCCCGCAATTATATTTGTTTACAAGACATCACAATTAACATCCATGGTACTGTCGAACCCGACTTTTGGACATGTTACTCCTTGACCAGGTGGTAACAAATTTTGTATACAAAACCCCGACATACTCATCATAATTGTATGCTTACAAATACTCAATAACTGTTATTCGCATGGAAAAGTAATTAAGGTTTTGTAAAACATTTAACAAAAGATTTACAAAAAGTGGATCAACTCACATTGTTGTCTTAGATTTTCCGTAAGGGTTTCCTGGTGATAATCTATAATTTACACAAATGTACAAGCGTTAGTATTAATAACCCATTTTAACATTAGCAATACCCTCCCCGAGACGGCATTCCAATGACTACGTCGGGCAGAACCACGACTGCCATTACGGAACCCTAGATCAATCGGGCAGCGTATCTAATACATATCCAGGGGTTATAATACTTACAACGGAGCAGAACTTCGCTAATTAGGGGGATATAATACCCGCGTATTATGCCTACTATTCAGAAATTGTGATTGAGAATGAAAGAAATGAACGACGGAAAACGAAAACCCATTGCTTTCTTATATAGTGTCTGATCTCGATTCTCCCGCGGCCCGCGTAACACAAGCCCAGGGCTTACGCGGCCCGCGTCAACCCTGGGTCAACGCGTAGCTTGTCCCGTTCATGATCTAGCCTTGCCACGATGATGACACGTGTCATCACTGGGCTGCTCCACATAGTGTCTGTAGCAGAACAATCATAAGATATGCACATATATTAACCACTATCATTTAGCATGCAATCAAAGACAATGTATCAGGAAACCATGTATCCTCGTCATTTCTCACAAATCCTTTATATCCTTCCTAGTCTCCCAGACTAAACCACCCAGTCTCCCAGACTAAACCACCCAGTTTCCCAGACTAAACCACAAAGGTAAACCTTGCAATCGTGTTTCTTGTCTTTTCGTTAGTAAAAATGTTTGTTTCCCTGGATCTGGGCGTTTCATGTATGCAATGAAAACATGTTGTAAAAATATTTTCGTGAGAGCCCTAATGATTGTAGTCTAGACTCGAGAAGGAATCCTGGTTCGCTACAATCGAAGCTCTGATACCAAACTGTCACACCCTGTCTTTTGCGGAAGCGTGATTATGTGTGACTTGCTTAATATCATTGCATTCAACAATAACAAACAACTATATGATAAAACTAAAGATGTTCATCCATTAAAATAGTTTAAAACATCACAAACAACATAGACTTCAAATGCAAATACAAACCATGCAACTTGTTTTAGAGTTCCACAAGGACTCGACAAAAAGCATTAAAAAAAACCAGGCTTTGGAAGATGTATCTTATCTAGGATAAGACACGCTATCCAAACCCTTAGACTCCGGATGACATCTTTTATTCTCAACATTACTTGAAACAGCCAAACGCCCGCCAGATCCACATTTAATTTCCTGAAATACATGTAGTTTGAAAACATCAACAAAAGTTGAGCGAGTTCATGTGTTTTGTGTGTGAGCTCGAATAAACTTTGTAATCATCATAAGTAAGTATGTATTTGTAAAATCCCGGTATGAAAGCAACAAGGAACAGATCGATTAATGATTTGCAAGGTCATTAATATGTGTGCAACGGCGTAGGAAGGCTCAATCCTTTGCGTATTTCGTACCGGGCCTCCCGGATGGAACGACATAGTCACCACATGCGGCCAACTTGCGGACCCATGGGTGGGGCTCGCAACACCCAAATAGATCTATCACTCATGCTCCTCGGTCCTTAACAAGGATTAATGGTCTCAAGATAACGCCTACCCATTCACATAATCTAACAGTATTTTCCTTAGCTGACCATACCATTTGTAATCATTGTATCATTTGTAACATGTATTTCACCCCCGAAGTTATAAAACGAAAACAATTAAAAGAAAAGGGGGGGGGGGGGACATGAACTCACAGTTTTGCGTTCTTCGTAATCAACTGTAACTCAAAGCTCCTTCGGGTGTACACGACTACCTACAACGTACTAAGGTCTATCAAACGTGCGGGTCGTGCCTTGACTTAGTATTAATTAGTGTCTTTGAGTTACGTTTCTTTGTGTCTTCAGCATTATTCCAAGTTATATACGTATTTGTTAAAATAATAAATATTTTAACTTAAGTTATATTTATTAAAATTTTGGAATATTAGTTAAAATAATATATTTTAACTTGTTCTCTTCACGTATTTATACATGTATATCCTTCCCAAGGATGGGTGTATTTGTATTCGTATTCTTATACTTGTATATTTTTGCCATGTATTGGTGTCGTATTCCGGAGTGTATTTATATGTACGAGAATACGTATTTTCTTGTAATTGTTAAGTATTCTTATACTTAAGTTTGTATTAATTTTTCTGGAATAATATCTCTAGTAAAAATACATTAATATATATTTCCAAAATATATATTTTAAGAAATATTACTTAAAAAAATTATTTATAATTTTTTCCTTGGCAAAAATATTTATAAATTTCACATAAGTCTCAAAAATAATATATTTTAAGGTCTAACTTAGAAAATATATATAATTCCATTTTTCATCCAAAAATAATATATTTCAAGTTTATTTAAGAAAATACATTTTCTCTCAAAAATAATGTATTTCATGTTTGTTTGAGAAATATATATTTTTTTTCCAAAAATAATACATCTCCTAATAATTCCAAGAAAAATATATATATTTTTATTTGCCAAAAATAATATATTTTCTCCTTGTCAAAAATATGATACATTTTGTAATAATTGTAAAAATCATATTTTTGTTCACTTGGTGTCCAAAATATTATTTACCAAAATATACTTATAAATAAAATTTCTGGAATATTTTGTAAGTTATATTCCTTTGGTCGGTTTCACCAATAATTTGGGTATTCTTTGTATATTTATTCCTTGGAATTTTGGTAATATTTTGGATTATAATTTTTGGTATTTTGATGAGTTATATTATTTCAAGTCCTAAAATAATATAACTAATACACATAATATACAAATAATCACACACATGGTGACATCCAAATATATATTTTCCTAAATACATATTTAGTCAGTTTTATTTATAAAAACCAACCTCCAATATTTATAATTTTGTAACAAAATATATGGCAAACTTTATGTGAAAATTCATGGTTAAAAATATTCTTGTAAATATTTGTTTAAAAATATTTTTCTAAGTGTTTAAATTTTTAGAAAAAAATTGCCATAGTTTCCCCTAAAAATGGAGGTTTCCATGCCTTCAATGCATATCATTTTCTTTTGTAAATCAACACAATCAACAATAAACAATCTACACTTACCAATTTGCCAAAAACAAGCATAAACTACTATTTCATTAACTTGAAAATTTATAAAAAATTATAGTAACTTACTAGTGTGTTTAGTAAGTTTAGTTATCCTTTAAAGTGTGGTTGTTTATTTAAAAACTTCATTTTTAATGAAAATAGTTCTTTACAACTTGTCATCACATTTTCTAAAAATGCTTCTTCTTGGATTTTTCTTGTTATATAAGTGTTTCTACATAACCTTTAAAAATGCGGTTTATTTAGTTAAGAACCAAGATTAAGTAAACTTTGTATTTTTAACTTGTTTTCTTGAAAAATCATTCTTAAAATCTTAGATTTACAACACTTACATTTTACTTTGATCATCATTTTACAAGAAAACAATTTATTCTTTCAAGTTCATGATTTATGTAAGGATGGTCTATAGATCATTGACACTTTCATCCTCTCATCTTGCAAGATTATGTTTTTAATCATCATCTAGCAAGATCTTATGATGATCTACATCATTAACATAAACAATCAATCATCAAGTATCATATTCAACACTAAACAACATGATTTCTTATGATTATAAGCTTATGTTCATGTTTCATCTTCTTGATTCTTGGTGTTCTTCAAGATTAACATCATGTATCTTCTTTTAACCAACAAAATATGATGTAAAATGAAGAGTTTAGTGTTCTTACTACTAGCTCAAGGCTAGGGATGATCAAGAGAAGAAAAGAAGTGGATAAAAGCAAGTGGTGAAGGTCCTTCAACTTCTGAAAGCTCCAAGCTTCTTTGTGTACCTTCTAACACCCTTGTATGTATGTAGAATTAGATGAAGATGATTGATGATGGTGGTTGCGCTTGTTGTTGTTCTTGGCCGAACCCAAAGAAGAGAGGAAGAGAGAAGTGTGTGTGTGTTGTGTGATGTTGAGAATGAAGGTGATGTTCCTTATGGTTATACTTATAATCCCATAACTCATGAATTTCCAATGGTTTAAGTGTCTTTAAACTAGGTGTGGGGGGGGGGGGGGTATAGGTCTAGGTTTAAACCAATTAGTTAGTTAATAGTTAGATTTCAAGTATTTGGTTAGGTGTATTAGTTACTAGATGTTATGTGATGTGTTATGTTGTTCGGGGACCATAACTAGCTTGGTAATGTTAAAACAGTGCTTCTAGTGAAAATTTGGTGTTTCGGGTAGTGTCTGGTTGTTCGGTTGGTTACTGGTTCGTTAAAGTGCTAAACTATGCAGTTTAGTGTGCTTTATGTTACCTTTTGTGACACTTTTGATTCCCGACACTTAGGAAAGCATTCAGGACCACTTAACCATATTTTTGCATGACATTAGTGTGTTAAATTGCTGATTTTGCTGATTTTCTGCAGAATTCTGCAGTTTATGTGAGTTTTAGGCACTTTCCGGCACTTAAACTATCACTAGGAAGACAGTTTTGTGATCCTTACTTTCCTACACACTATACTAGTGTAATACTTGGTTTCTGGCCCATTCTGTGTCTCAACCCCTTGTCTGTCTATGTACTGAACTCCGTCAACATTTTTCTGATTGGTCTGATAACTGTGCTAACTGTGTTTCGTGCATCATTTGAGTCAATAAAGTTCTCATGCAATAATGATATGACATTAAGCAATATGTGATACACATGTATGTATCATAGCAATAATCAGAAAGCAATTCAAGTCATTAATTGTAATTCAGCACAGTCATTAAGCACTAATCATGGTTTAATAGTTGTACGGATACCTGAAATTTTGACAGTTGTCACATTCTCCCCATGTTAAGAAAATTTCGTCCCGAAATTTTAAGCTTTCCTACTAGCTGCAGGGAGTTGGGGAACAAATGCGGGTATTTAGCTTTCATGCGGTCTTCACGCTCCCAAGTAAACTCTGGGCCGTGACGCGCATTCCATCTAACTTTGACGAGTTTAACACTACTCCTCCGAGTCTTGTTAACTTTGCAATCTGTAACCTCAACGGGTTCTTCGGTAAAGTGGAGTGTATCGTCAATGTGAACTTCATCAGCAGGGATGACCACTGTCTCTTGAGTTGGACTTTTCTCCAAATTTGATACGTGAAATGTACCATGAACACCATTGAGTCCTGCTGGTAGCTCCAACTTGTATGCTACAGAATCGACCCTTTCTATAATCCTGAACGGTCCGATGTAACGTGGGTTTAACTTACCACGCTTCCCAAAGCGTGCCACACCTTTCCAAGGTGAAACTTTCAACAAAACCATATCACCCACTTCAAATTCCAAGGGTTTTCGTCTTTGGTCCGCATAGCTCTTTTGGCGATCACGAGCCGCCTTGATGCGCTCTCGGATCTGCATGATCTTATCTGTCATCTCTTGGACCAGTTTGGGACCAACTAGCTGTCTATCACCTACATCTGCCCAGCACAATGGTGATCGACACTTGCGTCCATAGAGAGCCTCAAATGGTGCAGCTTGGATGCTTGTGTGGTAACTGTTGTTATAGGAGAACTCAACCAATGGTAGGTGAGTGTCCCAACTGCCACCCAAGTCCATTACGCAAGCACGTAGCATGTCTTCTAGCGTTTGAATCGTTCTCTCACTTTGACCGTCCGTCTGTGGATGAAAAGCTGTACTCAGATTCAACTGAGAACCAAATCCTTCTTGAAAGGATTGCCAAATCCTTGACACAAATCTTCCATCTCTGTCTGATATAATCGAGACAGGCACTCCATGACGTGCAACTATCTCCCTTAGGTATAGCTCAGCTAGCTTACCTGTGTTATCCTTCTCTCTGATCGGCAAAAAGTGCGCAGACTTTGTCAAACGGTCCACGATTACCCAAATCGTGTCATGACCTCTGGGTGTCTTGGGCAACTTCATTATGAAATCCATTGAGATCTGCTCCCATTTCCACATGGGTATCTCAGGTTGCTGTAGAAGACCTGAAGGCTTCTGATACTCTGCCTTCACTTTGGCGCA